>CATOPV010000025.1:0-105000 GCA_951802165.1 Adalia decempunctata
CGATACGATACGATACGATACGATACGATACGATACGATACGATACGATACGATACGATACGATACGATACGATACGATACGATACGATACGATACGATACGATACGATACGATACGATACGATACGATACGATACGATACGATACGATACGATACGATACGATACGATACGATACGATACGATACGATACGATACGATACGATACGATACGATACGATACGATACGATACGATACGATACGATACGATACGATACGATACGATACGATACGATACGATACGATACGATACGATACGATACGATACGATACGATACGATACGATACGATACGATACGATACGATACGATACGATACGATACGATACGATACGATACGATACGATACGATACGATACGATACGATACGATACGATACGATACGATACGATACGATACGATACGATACGATACGATACGATACGATACGATACGATACGATACGATACGATATGATATGATACGTCACGTCACGTGACGTCACGTCACGTGACGTGACGATGCGGAGCGATGCGACGCGACGCGATGCGATGCGACGCGACGCGATGCGATGCGACGCGACGCGATGCGATGCGATGCGACGCGACGCGACGCGACGTGACGTGATGTGACGTTACGTGACGTGACGTGACGTGACGTGACGTGACGTGACGTGACGATGCGAAGCGATGCGACGCGATGCGACGCGATGCGATGCGATGCGACGCGACGTGACGTGATGTGACGTTACGTGACGTGACGTGACATGACATGACATGACGTGACGTGACGTGACGTGACGTGACGTGACGTGACGTGACGTGACGTGACGTGACGTGACGTGACGTGACGTGACGTGACGTGACGTGACGTGACGTGACGTGACGTGACGTGACATGACGTGAAATGATATGATATGATATGATAGGATACGATACGATACGATACGATACAATACGATACGATACGATACGATAGGATACGATACGATACGATACGATACGATACGATACGATACGATACGATACGATACGATACGATACGATACGATACGATACGATACGATACGATACGATACGATACGATACGATACGATACGATACGATACGATACGATACGATACGATACGATACGATACGATACGATACGATACGATACGATACGATACGATACGATACGATACGATACGATACGATACGATACGATACGATACGATACGATACGATACGATACGATACGATACGATACGATACGATACGATACGATACGATACGATACGATACGATACGATACGATACGATACGATACGATACGATACGATACGATACGATACGATACGATACGATACGATACGATACGATACGATACGATACGATACGATACGATACGATACGATACGATACGATACGATACGATACGATACGATACGATACGATACGATACGATACGATACGATACGATACGATACGATACGATACGATACGATACGATACGATACGATACGATACGATACGATACGATACGATACGATACGATACGATACGATACGATACGATACGATACGATACGATACGATACGATACGATACGATACGATACGATACGATACGATACGATACGATACGATACGATACGATACGATACGATACGATACGATACGATACGATACGATACGATACGATACGATACGATACGATACGATACGATACGATACGATACGATACGATACGATACGATACGATACGATACGATACGATACGATACGATACGATACGATACGATACGATACGATACGATACGATACGATACGATACGATACGATACGATACGATACGATACGATACGATACGATACGATACGATACGATACGATACGATACGATACGATACGATACGATACGATACGATACGATACGATACGATACGATACGATACGATACGATACGATACGTAACGATACGATACGATACGATACGATACGATACGATACGATACGATACGATACGATACGATACGATACGATACGATACGATACGATACGATACGATACGATACGATACGATACGATACGATACGATACGATACGATACGATACGATACGATACGATACGATACGATACGATACGATACGATACGATACGATATGATATGATATGATATGATACGTCACGTCACGTGACGTGACGATGCGGAGCGATGCGACGCGACGCGACGCGATGCGACGCGATGCGATGCGACGCGACGCGATGCGATGCGATGCGATGCGACGCGACGCGACGCGACGTGACGTTACGTGACGTGACGTGACGTGACGTGACGTGACGTGACGTGACGTGACGTGACGTGACGTGACGTGACGTGACGTGACGTGACGTGACGTGACGTGACGTGACGTGACGATGCGAAGCGATGCGACGCGATGCGACGCGATGCGACGCGATGCGATGCGATGCGATGCGACGCGACGTGACGTGATGTGACGTTACGTGACGTGACGTGACATGACATGACGTGACGTGACGTGACGTGACGTGACGTGACGTGACGTGACGTGACGTGACGTGACATGACGTGAAATGATATGATATGATATGATAGGATACGATACGATACGATACGATACAATACGATACGATACGATACGATAGGATACGATACGATACGATACGATACGATACGATACGATACGATACGATACGATACGATACGATACGATACGATACGATACGATACGATACGATACGATACGATACGATACGATACGATACGATACGATACGATACGATACGATACGATACGATACGATACGATACGATACGATACGATACGATACGATACGATACGATACGATACGATACGATACGATACGATACGATACGATACGATACGATACGATACGATACGATACGATACGATACGATACGATACGATACGATACGATACGATACGATACGATACGATACGATACGATACGATACGATACGATACGATACGATACGATACGATACGATACGATACGATACGATACGATACGATACGATACGATACGATACGATACGATACGATACGATACGATACGATACGATACGATACGATACGATACGATACGATACGATACGATACGATACGATACGATACGATACGATACGATACGATACGATACGATACGATACGATACGATACGATACGATACGATACGATACGATACGATACGATACGATACGATACGATACGATACGATACGATACGATACGATACGATACGATACGATACGATACGATACGATACGATACGATACGATACGATACGATACGATACGATACGATACGATACGATACGATACGATACGATACGATACGATACGATACGATACGATACGATACGATACGATACGATACGATACGATACGATACGATACGATACGATACGATACGATACGATACGATACGATACGATACGATACGATACGATACGATACGATACGATACGATACGATACGATACGATACGATACGATACGATACGATACGATACGATACGATACGATACGATACGATACGATACGATACGATACGATACGATACGATACGATACGATACGATACGATACGATACGATACGATACGATACGATACGATACGATACGATACGATACGATACGATACGATACGATACGATACGATACGATACGATACGATACGATACGATACGATACGATACGATACGATACGATACGATACGATACGATACGATACGATACGATACGATACGATACGATACGATACGATACGATACGATACGATACGATACGATACGATACGATACGATACGATACGATACGATACGATACGATACGATACGATACGATACGATACGATACGATACGATACGATACGATACGATACGATACGATACGATACGATACGATACGATACGATACGATACGATACGATACGATACGATAAGATATGATATGATATGATATGATACGTCACGTCACGTGACGTCACGTCACGTGACGTGACGATGCGGAGCGATGCGACGCGATGCGATGCGATGCGACGCGACGCGACGCGACGTGACGTGATGTGACGTTACGTGACGTGACGTGACGTGACGTGACGTGACGTGACGTGACGTGACGTGACGTGACGATGCGAAGCGATGCGACGCGATGCGATGCGATGCGATGCGACGCGACGTGACGTGACGTGATGTGACGTTACGTGACGTGACGTGACATGACATGACGTGACGTGACGTGACGTGACGTGACGTGACGTGACGTGACGTGACGTGACGTGACGTGACGTGACGTGACGTGACGTGACGTGACGTGACGTGACATGACGTGAAATGATATGATATGATATGATAGGATACGATACGATACGATACGATACAATACGATACGATATGATAGGATACGATACGATACGATACGATACGATACGATACGATACGATACGATACGATACGATACGATACGATACGATACGATACGATACGATACGATACGATACGATACGATACGATACGATACGATACGATACGATACGATACGATACGATACGATACGATACGATACGATACGATACGATACGATACGATACGATACGATACGATACGATACGATACGATACGATACGATACGATACGATACGATACGATACGATACGATACGATACGATACGATACGATACGATACGATACGATACGATACGATACGATACGATACGATACGATACGATACGATACGATACGATACGATACGATACGATACGATACGATACGATACGATACGATACGATACGATACGATACGATATGATATGATATGATATGATATGATATGATACGTCACGTCACGTGACGTCACGTCACGTGACGTGACGATGCGGAGCGATGCGACGCGACGCGATGCGATGCGACGCGACGCGATGCGATGCGATGCGACGCGACGCGACGTGACGTGATGTGACGTTACGTGACGTGACGTGACGTGACGTGACGTGACGTGACGTGACGTGACGTGACGTGACGATGCGAAGCGATGCGAAGCGATGCGACGCGATGCGACGCGATGCGATGCGATGCGACGCGACGTGACGTGATGTGACGTTACGTGACGTGACGTGACATGACATGACGTGACGTGACGTGACGTGACGTGACGTGACGTGACGTGACGTGACGTGACGTGACGTGACGTGACGTGACGTGACGTGACATGACGTGAAATGATATGATATGATATGATATGATATGATAGGATACGATACGATACGATACGATACGATACGATACAATACGATACGATACGATACGATAGGATACGATACGATACGATACGATACGATACGATACGATACGATACGATACGATACGATACGATACGATACGATACGATACGATACGATACGATACGATACGATACGATACGATACGATACGATACGATACGATACGATACGATACGATACGATACGATACGATACGATACGATACGATACGATACGATACGATACGATACGATACGATACGATACGATACGATACGATACGATACGATACGATACGATACGATACGATACGATACGATACGATACGATACGATACGATACGATACGATACGATACGATACGATACGATACGATACGATACGATACGATACGATACGATACGATACGATACGATACGATACGATACGATACGATACGATACGATACGATACGATACGATACGATACGATACGATACGATACGATACGATACGATACGATACGATACGATACGATACGATACGATACGATACGATACGATACGATACGATACGATACGATACGATACGATACGATACGATACGATACGATACGATACGATACGATACGATACGATACGATACGATACGATACGATACGATACGATACGATACGATACGATACGATACGATACGATACGATACGATACGATACGATACGATACGATACGATACGATACGATACGATACGATACGATACGATACGATACGATACGATACGATACGATACGATACGATACGATACGATACGATACGATACGATACGATACGATACGATACGATACGATACGATACGATACGATACGATACGATACGATACGATACGATACGATACGATACGATACGATACGATACGATACGATACGATACGATACGATACGATACGATACGATAGGATATGATATGATACGTCACGTCACGTGACGTCACGTCACGTGACGTGACGATGCGGAGCGATGCGACGCGACGCGATGCGATGCGACGCGACGCGATGCGACGCGACGCGACGCGACGCGATGCGATGCGACGCGATGCGATGCGATGCGACGCGACGCGACGCGACGTGACGTGATGTGACGTTACGTGACGTGACGTGACGTGACGTGACGTGACGTGACGTGACGTGACGTGACGTGACGTGACGTGACGTGACGTGACGATGCGAAGCGATGCGACGCGATGCGACGCGATGCGATGCGATGCGATGCGACGCGACGTGACGTGATGTGACGTTACGTGACGTGACGTGACATGACATGACGTGACGTGACGTGACGTGACGTGACGTGACGTGACGTGACGTGACGTGACATGACGTGAAATGATATGATATGATATGATAGGATACGATACGATACGATACGATACAATACGATACGATACGATACGATAGGATACGATACGATACGATACGATACGATACGATACGATACGATACGATACGATACGATACGATACGATACGATACGATACGATACGATACGATACGATACGATACGATACGATACGATACGATACGATACGATACGATACGATACGATACGATACGATACGATACGATACGATACGATACGATACGATACGATACGATACGATACGATACGATACGATACGATACGATACGATACGATACGATACGATACGATACGATACGATACGATACGACACGATACGACACGACACGATACGATACGATACGATACGATACGATACGATACGATACGATACGATACGATACGATACGATACGATACGATACGATACGATACGATACGATACGATACGATACGATACGATACGATACGATACGATACGATACGATACGATACGATACGATACGATACGATACGATACGATACGATACGATACGATACGATACGATATGATATGATATGATACGTCACGTCACGTGACGTCACGTCACGTGACGTCACGTCACGTGACGTGACGATGCGGAGCGATGCGACGCGACGCGATGCGATGCGACGCGACGCGACGCGACGCGACGTGATGTGACGTTACGTGACGTGACGTGACGTGACGTGACGTGACGTGACGTGACGTGACGTGACGTGACGTGACGATGCGAAGCGATGCGACGCGATGCGACGCGATGCGATGCGATGCGACGCGACGTGACGTGATGTGACGTTACGTGACGTGACGTGACATGACATGACGTGACGTGACGTGACGTGACGTGACGTGACGTGACGTGACATGACGTGAAATGATATGATATGATATGATAGGATACGATACGATACGATACGATACGATACGATACGATACGATACGATACGATACGATACGATACGATACGATACGATACGATACGATACGATACGATACGATACGATACGATACGATACGATACGATACGATACGATACGATACGATACGATACGATACGATACGATACGATACGATACGATACGATACGATACGATACGATACGATACGATACGATACGATACGATACGATACGATACGATACGATACGATACGATACGATACGATACGATACGATACGATACGATACGATACGATACGATACGATACGATACGATACGATACGATACGATACGATACGATACGATACGATACGATACGATACGATACGATACGATACGATACGATACGATACGATACGATACGATACGATACGATACGATACGATACGATACGATACGATACGATACGATACGATACGATACGATACGATACGATACGATACGATACGATACGATACGATACGATACGATACGATACGATACGATACGATACGATACGATACGATACGATACGATACGATACGATACGATACGATACGATACGATACGATACGATACGATACGATACGATACGATACGATACGATACGATACGATACGATACGATACGATACGATACGATACGATACGATACGATACGATACGATACGATACGATACGATACGATACGATACGATACGATACGATACGATACGATACGATACGATACGATACGATACGATACGATACGATACGATACGATACGATACGATACGATACGATACGATACGATACGATACGATACGATACGATACGATACGATACGATACGATACGATACGATACGATACGATACGATACGATACGATACGATACGATACGATACGATACGATACGATACGATACGATACGATACGATACGATACGATACGATACGATACGATACGATACGATACGATACGATACGATACGATACGATACGATACGATACGATACGATACGATACGATACGATACGATACGATACGATACGATACGATACGATACGATACGATACGATACGATACGATACGATACGATACGATACGATACGATACGATACGATACGATACGATACGATACGATACGATACGATACGATACGATACGATACGATACGATACGATACGATACGATACGATACGATACGATACGATACGATACGATACGATACGATACGATACGATACGATACGATACGATACGATACGATACGATACGATACGATACGATACGATACGATACGATACGATACGATACGATACGATACGAAACGATACGATACGATACGATACGATACGATACGATACGATACGATACGATACGATACGATACGATACGATACGATACGATACGATACGATACGATACGATACGATATGATATGATATGATACGTCACGTGACGTGACGATGCGGAGCGATGCGACGCGACGCGATGCGATGCGACGCGACGCGATGCGATGCGACGCGACGCGATGCGATGCGATGCGATGCGACGCGACGCGACGTGACGTGATGTGACGTTACGTGACGTGACGTGACGTGACGTGACGTGACGTGACGTGACGTGACGTGACGTGACGTGACGTGACGTTGCGAAGCGATGCGACGCGATGCGATGCGATGCGATGCGACGCGACGTGACGTGATGTGACGTTACGTGACGTGACGTGACATGACATGACGTGACGTGACGTGACGTGACGTGACGTGACGTGACGTGACGTGACGTGACATGACGTGAAATGATATGATATGATATGATAGGATACGATACGATACGATACGATACAATACGATACGATACGATAGGATACGATACGATACGATAGGATACGATACGATACGATACGATACGATACGATACGATACGATACGATACGATACGATACGATACGATACGATACGATACGATACGATACGATACGATACGATACGATACGATACGATACGATACGATACGATACGATACGATACGATACGATACGATACGATACGATACGATACGATACGATACGATACGATACGATACGATACGATACGATACGATACGATACGATACGATACGATACGATACGATACGATACGATACGATACGATACGATACGATACGATACGATACGATACGATACGATACGATACGATACGATACGATACGATACGATACGATACGATACGATACGATACGATACGATACGATACGATACGATACGATACGATACGATACGATACGATACGATACGATACGATACGATACGATACGATACGATACGATACGATACGATACGATACGATACGATACGATACGATACGATACGATACGATACGATACGATACGATACGATACGATACGATACGATACGATACGATACGATACGATACGATACGATACGATACGATACGATACGATACGATACGATACGATACGATACGATACGATACGATACGATACGATACGATACGATACGATACGATACGATACGATACGATACGATACGATACGATACGATACGATACGATACGATACGATACGATACGATACGATACGATACGATACGATACGATACGATACGATACGATACGATACGATACGATACGATACGATACGATACGATACGATACGATACGATACGATACGATACGATACGATACGATACGATACGATACGATACGATACGATACGATACGATACGATACGATACGATACGATACGATACGATACGATACGATACGATACGATACGATACGATACGATACGATACGATACGATACGATACGATACGATACGATACGATACGATACGATACGATACGATACGATACGATACGATACGATACGATACGATACGATACGATACGATACGATACGATACGATACGATACGATACGATACGATACGATACGATACGATACGATACGATACGATACGATACGATACGATACGATACGATACGATACGATACGATACGATACGATACGATACGATACGATACGATACGATACGATACGATACGATACGATACGATACGATACGATACGATACGATACGATACGATACGATACGATACGATACGATACGATACGATACGATACGATACGATACGATACGATACGATACGATACGATACGATACGATACGATACGATACGATACGATACGATACGATACGATACGATACGATACGATACGATACGATACGATACGATACGATACGATACGATACGATACGATACGATACGATACGATACGATACGATACGATACGATACGATACGATACGATACGATACGTTACGATACGATACGATACGATACGATACGATACGATACGATACGATACGATACGATACGATACGATACGATACGATACGATACGATACGATACGATACGATACGATACGATACGATACGATACGATACGATACGATACGATACGATACGATACGATACGATACGATACGATACGATACGATACGATACGATACGATACGATACGATACGATACGATACGATACGATACGATACGATACGATACGATACGATACGATACGATACGATACGATACGATACGATACGATACGATATGATATGATATGATACGTCACGTGACGTGGCGATGCGGAGCGATGCGACGCGACGCGATGCGATGCGACGCGACGCGACGTGACGTGATGTGACGTGACGTGACGTGACGTGACGTGACGTGACGTGACGTGACGTGACGTTGCGAAGCGATGCGACGCGATGCGATGCGATGCGACGCGACGTGACGTGATGTGACGTTACGTGACGTGACGTGACATGACATGACGTGACGTGACGTGACGTGACGTGACGTGACGTGACGTGACATGACGTGAAATGATATGATATGATATGATAGGATACGATACGATACGATACGATACAATACGATACGATACGATACGATAGGATACGATACGATACGATAGGATACGATACGATACGATACGATACGATACGATACGATACGATACGATACGATACAATACGATACGATACGATACGATAGGATACGATACGATACGATACGATACGATACGATACGATACGATACGATACGATACGATACGATACGATACGATACGATACGATACGATACGATACGATACGATACGATACGATACGATACGATACGATACGATACGATACGATACGATACGATACGATACGATACGATACGATACGATACGATACGATACGATACGATACGATACGATACGATACGATACGATACGATACGATACGATACGATACGATACGATACGATACGATACGATACGATACGATACGATACGATACGATACGATACGATACGATACGATACGATACGATACGATACGATACGATACGATACGATACGATACGATACGATACGATACGATACGATACGATACGATACGATACGATACGATACGATACGATACGATACGATACGATACGATAAGATACGATACGATACGATACGATACGATACGATACGATACGATACGATACGATACGATACGATACGATACGATACGATACGATACGATACGATACGATACGATACGATACGATACGATACGATACGATACGATACGATACGATACGATACGATACGATACGATACGATACGATACGATACGATACGATACGATACGATACGATACGATACGATACGATACGATACGATACGATACGATACGATACGATACGATACGATACGATACGATACGATACGATACGATACGATACGATACGATACGATACGATACGATACGATACGATACGATACGATACGATACGATACGATACGATACGATACGATACGATACGATACGATACGATACGATACGATACGATACGATACGATACGATACGATACGATACGATACGATACGATACGATACGATACGATACGATACGATACGATACGATACGATACGATACGATACGATACGATACGATACGATACGATACGATACGATACGATACGATACGATACGATACGATACGATACGATACGATACGATACGATACGATACGATACGATACGATACGATACGATACGATACGATACGATACGATACGATACGATACGATACGATACGATACGATACGATACGATACGATACGATACGATACGATACGATACGATACGATACGATACGATACGATACGATACGATACGATACGATACGATACGATACGATACGATACGATACGATACGATACGATACGATACGATACGATACGATACGATACGATACGATACGATACGATACGATACGATACGATACGATACGATACGATACGATACGATACGATACGATACGATACGATACGATACGATACGATACGATACGATACGATACGATACGATACGATACGATACGATACGATACGATACGATACGATACGATACGATACGATACGATAAGATATGATATGATATGATATGATATGATATGATACGTCACGTCACGTGACGTCACGTCACGTGACGTGACGATGCGGAGCGATGCGACGCGACGCGATGCGATGCGATGCGATGCGACGCGACGCGACGCGACGTGACGTGATGTGACGTTACGTGACGTGACGTGACGTGACGTGACGTGACGTGACGTGACGTGACGTGACGTGACGTGACGTGACGTGACGTGACGTGACGTGACGTGACGTGACGTGACGTGACGTGACGTGACTTGACGTGACGTGACGTGACGTGACGATGCGAAGCGATGCGATGCGATGCGATGCGACGCGACGTGACGTGACGTGATGTGACGTTACGTGACGTGACGTGACATGACATGACGTGACGTGACGTGACGTGACGTGACGTGACGTGACGTGACGTGACGTGACGTGACGTGACGTGACGTGACGTGACGTGACGTGACGTGACGTGACGTGACGTGACGTGACATGACGTGAAATGATATGATATGATATGATAGGATACGATACGATACGATACGATACGATACAATACGATACGATATGATAGGATACGATACGATACGATACGATACGATACGATACGATACGATACGATACGATACGATACGATACGATACGATACGATACGATACGATACGATACGATACGATACGATACGATACGATACGATACGATACGATACGATACGATACGATACGATACGATACGATACGATACGATACGATACGATACGATACGATACGATACGATACGATACGATACGATACGATACGATACGATACGATACGATACGATACGATACGATACGATACGATACGATACGATACGATACGATACGATACGATACGATACGATACGATACGATACGATACGATACGATACGATACGATACGATACGATACGATACGATACGATACGATACGATACGATACGATACGATACGATACGATACGATACGATACGATACGATACGATACGATACGATACGATACGATACATACGATACGATACGATACGATACGATACGATACGATACGATACGATACGATACGATACGATACGATACGATACGATACGATACGATACGATACGATACGATACGATACGATACGATACGATACGATACGATACGATACGATACGATACGATACGATACGATACGATACGATACGATACGATACGATACGATACGATACGATACGATACGATACGATACGATACGATACGATACGATACGATACGATACGATACGATACGATACGATACGATACGATACGATACGATACGATACGATACGATACGATACGATACGATACGATACGATACGATACGATACGATACGATACGATACGATACGATACGATACGATACGATACGATACGATACGATACGATACGATACGATACGATACGATACGATACGATACGATACGATACGATACGATACGATACGATACGATACGATACGATACGATACGATACGATACGATACGATACGATACGATACGATACGATACGATACGATACGATACGATACGATACGATACGATACGATACGATACGATACGATACGATACGATACGATACGATACGATACGATACGATACGATACGATACGATACGATACGATACGATACGATACGATACGATACGATACGATACGATACGATACGATACGATACGATACGATACGATACGATACGATACGATACGATACGATACGATACGATACGATACGATACGATACGATACGATACGATACGATACGATACGATACGATACGATACGATACGATACGATACGATACGATACGATACGATACGATACGATATGATATGATATGATACGTCACGTCACGTGACGTGACGTGACGTGACGATGCGGAGCGATGCGACGCGACGCGATGCGATGCGACGCGACGCGACGCGATGCGATGCGATGCGACGCGACGCGACGCGACGTGACGTGACGTGACGTGACGTGACGTGACGTGACGTGACGTGACGTGACGTGACGTGACGTGACGATGCGATGCGACGCGATGCGACGCGATGCGATGCGATGCGATGCGACGCGACGTGACGTGATGTGACGTTACGTGACGTGACGTGACATGACATGACGTGACGTGACGTGACGTGACGTGACGTGACGTGACGTGACGTGACGTGACGTGACGTGACGTGACGTGACGTGACGTGACGTGACGTGACGTGACGTGACGTGACGTGACGTGACGTGACATGACGTGAAATGATATGATATGATATGATAGGATACGATACGATACGATACGATACGATACAATACGATACGATACGATACGATAGGATACGATACGATACGATACGATACGATACGATACGATACGATACGATACGATACGATACGATACGATACGATACGATACGATACGATACGATACGATACGATACGATACGATACGATACGATACGATACGATACGATACGATACGATACGATACGATACGATACGATACGATACGATACGATACGATACGATACGATACGATACGATACGATACGATACGATACGATACGATACGATACGATACGATACGATACGATACGATACGATACGATACGATAGGATATGATATGATATGATACGTCACGTCACGTGACGTGACGATGCGGAGCGATGCGACGCGACGCGATGCGATGCGACGCGACGCGATGCGATGCGATGCGACGCGACGCGACGCGACGTGACGTGATGTGACGTTACGTGACGTGACGTGACGTGACGTGACGTGACGTGACGTGACGTGACGTGACGTGACGTGACGTGACGTGACGTGACGTGACGATGCGAAGCGATGCGACGCGATGCGACGCGATGCGATGCGATGCGATGCGACGCGACGTGACGTGATGTGACGTTACGTGACGTGACGTGACATGACATGACGTGACGTGACGTGACGTGACGTGACGTGACGTGACGTGACGTGACGTGACGTGACATGACGTGAAATGATATGATATGATATGATAGGATACGATACGATACGATACCATACGATACGATACGATACGATAGGATACGATACGATACGATACGATACGATACGATACGATACGATACGATACGATACGATACGATGCGATACGATACGATACGATACGATACGATACGATACGATACGATACGATACGATACGATACGATACGATACGATACGATACGATACGATACGATACGATACGATACGATACGATACGATACGATACGATACGATACGATACGATACGATACGATACGATACGATACGATACGATACGATACGATACGATACGATACGATACGATACGATACGATACGATACGATACGATACGATACGATACGATACGATACGATACGATACGATACGATACGATACGATACGATACGATACGATACGATACGATACGATACGATACGATACGATACGATACGATACGATACGATACGATACGATACGATACGATACGATACGATACGATACGATACGATACGATACGATACGATACGATACGATACGATACGATACGATACGATACGATACGATACGATACGATACGATACGATACGATACGATACGATACGATACGATACGATACGATACGATACGATACGATACGATACGATACGATACGATACGATACGATACGATACGATACGATACGATACGATACGATACGATACGATACGATACGATACGATACGATACGATACGATACGATACGATACGATACGATACGATACGATACGATACGATACGATACGATACGATACGATACGATACGATACGATACGATACGATACGATACGATACGATACGATACGATACGATACGATACGATACGATACGATACGATACGATACGATACGATACGATACGATACGATACGATACGATACGATACGATACGATACGATACGATACGATACGATACGATACGATACGATACGATACGATACGATACGATACGATACGATACGATACGATACGATACGATACGATACGATACGATACGATACGATACGATACGATACGATACGATACGATACGATACGATACGATACGATACGATACGATACGATACGATACGATACGATACGATACGATACGATACGATACGATACGATACGATACGATACGATACGATACGATACGATACGATACGATACGATACGATACGATACGATACGATACGATACGATACGATACGATACGATACGATACGATACGATACGATACGATACGATACGATACGATACGATACGATACGATACGATACGATACGATACGATACGATACGATACGATACGATACGATACGATACGATACGATACGATACGATACGATACGATACGATACGATACGATACGATACGATACGATACGATACGATACGATACGATACGATACGATACGATACGATACGATACGATACGATACGATACGATACGATACGATACGATACGATACGATACGATACGATACGATACGATACGATACGATACGATACGATACGATACGATACGATACGATACGATACGATACGATACGATACGATACGATACGATACGATACGATACGATACGATACGATACGATACGATACGATACGATACGATACGATACGATACGATACGATACGATACGATACGATACGATACGATACGATACGATACGATACGATACGATACGATACGATACGATACGATACGATACGATACGATACGATACGATACGATACGATACGATACGATACGATACGATACGATACGATACGATACGATACGATACGATACGATACGATACGATACGATACGATACGATACGATACGATACGATACGATACGATACGATACGATACGATACGATACGATACGATACGATACGATACGATACGATACGATACGATACGATACGATACGATACGATACGATACGATACGATACGATACGATACGATACGATACGATACGATACGATACGATACGATACGATACGATACGATACGATACGATACGATACGATACGATACGATACGATACGATACGATACGATACGATACGATACGATACGATACGATACGATACGATACGATACGATACGATACGATACGATACGATACGATACGATACGATACGATACGATACGATACGATACGATACGATACGATACGATACGATACGATACGATACGATACGATACGATACGATACGATACGATACGATACGATACGATACGATACGATACGATAGGATAGGATATGATATGATATGATATGATATGATATGATATGATATGATATGATATGATATGATATGATATGATATGATATGATATGATATGATATGATATGATATGATATGATATGATATGATATGATATGATATGATATGATATGATATGATATGATATGATATGATATGATATGATATGATATGATATGATATGATATGATATGATATGATATGATATGATATGATATGATATGATATGATATGATATGATATGATATGATATGATATGATATGATATGATATGATATGATATGATATGATATGATATGATATGATATGATATGATATGATATGATATGATATGATATGATATGATATGATATGATATGATATGATATGATATGATATGATATGATATGATATGATATGATATGATATGATATGATATGATATGATATGATATGATATGATATGATATGATATGATATGATATGATATGATATGATATGATATGATATGATATGATATGATATGATATGATATGATATGATATGATATGATATGATATGATATGATATGATATGATATGATATGATATGATATGATATGATATGATATGATTTGATATGACATGATATGATATGATATGATATGATATGATATGATATGATATGATATGATATGATATGATATGATATGATATGATATGATATGATATGATATGATATGATATGATATGATATGATATGATATGATATGATATGATATGATATGATATGATATGATATGATATGATATGATATGATATGATATGATATGATATGATATGATATGATATGATATGATATGATATGATATGATATGATATGATATGATATGATATGATATGATATGATATGATATGATATGATATGATATGATATGATATGATATGATATGATATGATATGATATGATATGATATGATATGATATGATATGATATGATATGATATGATACGTCACGTCACGTGACGTCACGTCACGTGACGTGACGATGCGGAGCGATGCGACGCGACGCGATGCGATGCGATGCGACGCGACGCGACGTGACGTGATGTGACGTTACGTGACGTGACGTGACGTGACGTGACGTGACGATGCGAAGCGATGCGACGCGATGCGACGCGATGCGATGCGATGCGATGCGACGCGACGTGACGTGATGTGACGTTACGTGACGTGACGTGACGTGACATGACATGACGTGACGTGACGTGACGTGACGTGACGTGACGTGACGTGACGTGACGTGACGTGACGTGACGTGACGATACGATACGATACGATACGATACGATACGATACGATACGATACGATACGATACGATACGATACGATACGATACGATACGATACGATACGATACGATACGATACGATACGATACGATACGATACGATACGATACGATACGATACGATACGATACGATACGATACGATACGATACGATACGATACGATACGATACGATACGATACGATACGATACGATACGATACGATACGATACGATACGATACGATACGATACGATACGATACGATACGATACGATACGATACGATACGATACGATACGATACGATACGATACGATACGATACGATACGATACGATACGATACGATACGATACGATACGATACGATACGATACGATACGATACGATACGATACGATACGATACGATACGATACGATACGATACGATACGATACGATACGATACGATACGATACGATACGATACGATACGATACGATACGATACGATACGATACGATACGATACGATACGATACGATACGATACGATACGATACGATACGATACGATACGATACGATACGATACGATACGATACGATACGATACGATACGATACGATACGATACGATACGATACGATACGATACGATACGATACGATACGATACGATACGATACGATACGATACGATACGATACGATACGATACGATACGATACGATACGATACGATACGATACGATACGATACGATACGATACGATACGATACGATACGATACGATACGATACGATAGGATAGGATAGGATATGATATGATATGATATGATACGATATGATACGATATGATATGATATGATATGATATGATATGATATGATATGATATGATATGATATGATATGATATGATATGATATGATATGATATGATATGATATGATATGATATGATATGATATGATATGATATGATATGATATGATATGATATGATATGATATGATATGATATGATATGATATGATATGATATGATATGATATGATATGATATGATATGATATGATATGATATGATATGATATGATATGATATGATATGATATGATATGATATGATATGATATGATATGATATGATATGATATGATATGATATGATATGATATGATATGATATGATATGATATGATATGATATGATATGATATGATATGATATGATATGATATGATATGATATGATATGATATGATATGATATGATATGATATGATATGATATGATATGATATGATATGATATGATATGATATGATATGATATGATATGATATGATATGATATGATATGATATGATATGATATGATATGATATGATATGATATGATATGATATGATATGATATGATATGATATGATATGATATGATATGATATGATATGATATGATATGATATGATATGATATGATATGATATGATATGATATGATATGATATGATATGATATGATATGATATGATATGATATGATATGATATGATATGATATGATATGATATGATATGATATGATATGATATGATATGATATGATATGATATGATATGATATGATATGATATGATATGATATGATATGATATGATATGATTTGATATGACATGATATGATATGATATGATATGATATGATATGATATGATATGATATGATATGATATGATATGATATGATATGATATGATATGATATGATATGATATGATATGATATGATATGATATGATATGATATGATATGATATGATATGATATGATATGATATGATATGATATGATATGATATGATATGATATGATATGATATGATATGATATGATATGATATGATATGATATGATATGATATGATATGATATGATATGATATGATATGATATGATATGATATGATATGATATGATATGATATGATATGATATGATATGATATGATATGATATGATATGATATGATATGATATATGATATGATATGATATGATATGATATGATATGATATGATATGATATGATACGTCACGTCACGTGACGTGACGATGCGGAGCGATGCGACGCGACGCGATGCGATGCGATGCGACGCGACGCGACGTGACGTGACGTGACGTGACGTGACGTGACGTGACGATGCGAAGCGATGCGACGCGATGCGACGCGATGCGATGCGATGCGATGCGACGCGACGTGACGTGATGTGACGTTACGTGACGTGACGTGACATGACATGACATGACGTGACGTGACGTGACGTGACGTGACGTGACGTGACGTGACGTGACGTGACGTGACGTGACGTGACGTGACGATACGATACGATACGATACGATACGATACGATACGATACGATACGATACGATACGATACGATACGATACGATACGATACGATACGATACGATACGATACGATACGATACGATACGATACGATACGATACGATACGATACGATACGATACGATACGATACGATACGATACGATACGATACGATACGATACGATACGATACGATACGATACGATACGATACGATACGATACGATACGATACGATACGATACGATACGATACGATACGATACGATACGATACGATACGATACGATACGATACGATACGATACGATACGATACGATACGATACGATACGATACGATACGATACGATACGATACGATACGATACGATACGATACGATACGATACGATACGATACGATACGATACGATACGATACGATACGATAGGATACGATACGATAGGATACGATACGATACGATACGTTTGGAATTCCATCCGGTCCTGGGCTCTTCCTGTTCTTCAATTTTCGGAGAGCTGTAAGTACATCGGCTGTCTCAATTTGAATGTTGTTGTCCATTACTATTTCGGGTACATTTTGTGCAGTCTCAATTTCTTCCGCCTTATACAATTCAGTCAAGTATTCAACCCAGGTTTCTCGTTCTATCTGATTTGTTTCGACCAGATCATTGATCTCTTTTCTCTGGGTTCTGATGAAACGCCAAATTTGTTTCTGTACTCCGTAAAAATCATCCTCCAAGCGTCTTGAGAAAATTTCCCAGTGATGGGTTTTTATTTGTCTTACCAGTGCTGTGGTCTCATTTCGGATTTGTTTATATCTTTCGTAGGATTCTGATGTTCTCAACGTTCTATGGGTCAGATATGCTTTTTTCTTTTCTTTGCATTTTTCTTTGATCTCTGGGCGAAACCATGGGGTCCGGTCTGTCCTAGTGTTCTTATTCCTTTTTACAATTCGGGTGCCTAGGGCTTCATGGGCGGCTGCTCTAATGTTGTTCTTTAGTTTCTCCCAGGAAGCGTTAATATTATCCTCTTCTCCTATTGGGTTTTCGAGAATTTTTTCTGTCAATCTATCTTCGTATAATTGCCTGATTGACGAGTCCCACAGTGATTCGATGTTTATTTTTGTTTCCTCATATACTTGTACTGGACTCTTTTTGGGTATGAATTTCATTCTGATCTTTGCAAGTAACAAACTGTGATCGCTGCCTACATCGACCGAATTCAGAGTTCTGACGTCCAGTATCTGAAGTGGGTGTATGCATCTGTTAGTAACAACATAATCAATTGTAGATCTCTGGCCCTTGGAGTTACAGAACGTGAATTTATATTGGTCTTTATGGTCATAAAAGGTGTTATTGATTCGTAACTTAAGGGTTCATTAAAGCAGTTTTCAACTTTCTTAACTAGGGTAATCACTAAGAAAATTTATTTTATTTGCCGCTTTAATCAGGGTTCATTAAAGCAGTTTTCAACTTTCTTAACTAGGGTAATCACTAAGAAAATTCATTTTATTTGCCGTTTTAATCAGGGTTCATTAAAGCAGTTTTTAACTTTCTTAACTAGGATAATCATTAAGAAAATTCATTTTATTTACTGCTTTAATCAGGGTTCATTAAAGCAGTTTTCAATTTTCTTAATTAGGATAATTATTAAGAAAATTCATTTTATTTGCCGCTTTAATCAGGGTTCATTAAAGCAGTTTTCAACTTTCTTAACTAGGGTAATCACTAAGAAAATTTATTTTATTTGCCGCTTTAATCAGGGTTCATTAAAGCAGTTTTCAACTTTCTTAACTAGGGTAATCACTAAGAAAATTCATTTTATTTGCCGTTTTAATCAGGGTTCATTAAAGCAGTTTTTAACTTTCTTAACTAGGATAATCATTAAGAAAATTCATTTTATTTACTGCTTTAATCAGGGTTCATTAAAGCAGTTTTCAATTTTCTTAATTAGGATAATTATTAAGAAAATTCATTTTATTTGCCGCTTTAATCAGGGTTCATTAAAGCAGTTTTCAACTTTCTTAACTAGGGTAATCACTAAGAAAATTTATTTTATTTGCCGCTTTAATCAGGGTTCATTAAAGCAGTTTTCAACTTTCTTAACTAGGGTAATCACTAAGAAAATTCATTTTATTTGCCGTTTTAATCAGGGTTCATTAAAGCAGTTTTTAACTTTCTTAACTAGGATAATCATTAAGAAAATTCATTTTATTTACTGCTTTAATCAGGGTTCATTAAAGCAGTTTTCAATTTTCTTAATTAGGATAATTATTAAGAAAATTCATTTTATTTGCCGCTTTAATCAGGGTTCATTAAAGCAGTTTTCAACTTTCTTAACTAGGGTAATCACTAAGAAAATTTATTTTATTTGCCGCTTTAATCAGGGTTCATTAAAGCAGTTTTCAACTTTCTTAACTAGGGTAATCACTAAGAAAATTCATTTTATTTGCCGTTTTAATCAGGGTTCATTAAAGCAGTTTTTAACTTTCTTAACTAGGATAATCATTAAGAAAATTCATTTTATTTACTGCTTTAATCAGGGTTCATTAAAGCAGTTTTCAATTTTCTTAATTAGGATAATTATTAAGAAAATTCATTTTATTTGCCGCTTTAATCAGGGTTCATTAAAGCAGTTTTCAACTTTCTTAACTAGGGTAATCACTAAGAAAATTTATTTTATTTGCCGCTTTAATCAGGGTTCATTAAAGCAGTTTTCAACTTTCTTAACTAGGGTAATCACTAAGAAAATTCATTTTATTTGCCGTTTTAATCAGGGTTCATTAAAGCAGTTTTTAACTTTCTTAACTAGGATAATCATTAAGAAAATTCATTTTATTTACTGCTTTAATCAGGGTTCATTAAAGCAGTTTTCAATTTTCTTAATTAGGATAATTATTAAGAAAATTCATTTTATTTGCCGCTTTAATCAGGGTTCATTAAAGCAGTTTTCAACTTTCTTAACTAGGGTAATCACTAAGAAAATTTATTTTATTTGCCGCTTTAATCAGGGTTCATTAAAGCAGTTTTCAACTTTCTTAACTAGGGTAATCACTAAGAAAATTCATTTTATTTGCCGTTTTAATCAGGGTTCATTAAAGCAGTTTTTAACTTTCTTAACTAGGATAATCATTAAGAAAATTCATTTTATTTACTGCTTTAATCAGGGTTCATTAAAGCAGTTTTCAATTTTCTTAATTAGGATAATTATTAAGAAAATTCATTTTATTTGCCGCTTTAATCAGGGTTCATTAAAGCAGTTTTCAACTTTCTTAACTAGGGTAATCACTAAGAAAATTTATTTTATTTGCCGCTTTAATCAGGGTTCATTAAAGCAGTTTTCAACTTTCTTAACTAGGGTAATCACTAAGAAAATTCATTTTATTTGCCGTTTTAATCAGGGTTCATTAAAGCAGTTTTTAACTTTCTTAACTAGGATAATCATTAAGAAAATTCATTTTATTTACTGCTTTAATCAGGGTTCATTAAAGCAGTTTTCAATTTTCTTAAT
Organism: Adalia decempunctata; assembly: GCA_951802165.1. NCBI lineage: Eukaryota > Metazoa > Arthropoda > Insecta > Coleoptera > Coccinellidae > Adalia > Adalia decempunctata. The sequence continues at coordinate 25,470 of CATOPV010000025.1, forward strand.
TAGGATAATTATTAAGAAAATTCATTTTATTTGCCGCTTTAATCAGGGTTCATTAAAGCAGTTTTCAACTTTCTTAACTAGGGTAATCACTAAGAAAATTTATTTTATTTGCCGCTTTAATCAGGGTTCATTAAAGCAGTTTTCAACTTTCTTAACTAGGGTAATCACTAAGAAAATTCATTTTATTTGCCGTTTTAATCAGGGTTCATTAAAGCAGTTTTTAACTTTCTTAACTAGGATAATCATTAAGAAAATTCATTTTATTTACTGCTTTAATCAGGGTTCATTAAAGCAGTTTTCAATTTTCTTAATTAGGATAATTATTAAGAAAATTCATTTTATTTGCCGCTTTAATCAGGGTTCATTAAAGCAGTTTTCAACTTTCTTAACTAGGGTAATCACTAAGAAAATTTATTTTATTTGCCGCTTTAATCAGGGTTCATTAAAGCAGTTTTCAACTTTCTTAACTAGGGTAATCACTAAGAAAATTCATTTTATTTGCCGTTTTGATCAGGGTTCATTAAAGCAGTTTTTAACTTTCTTAACTAGGATAATCATTAAGAAAATTCATTTTATTTACTGCTTTAATCAGGGTTCATTAAAGCAGTTTTCAATTTTCTTAATTAGGATAATTATTAAGAAAATTCATTTTATTTGCCGCTTTAATCAGGGTTCATTAAAGCAGTTTTCAACTTTCTTAACTAGGGTAATCACTAAGAAAATTTATTTTATTTGCCGCTTTAATCAGGGTTCATTAAAGCAGTTTTCAACTTTCTTAACTAGGGTAATCACTAAGAAAATTCATTTTATTTGCCGTTTTAATCAGGGTTCATTAAAGCAGTTTTTAACTTTCTTAACTAGGATAATCATTAAGAAAATTCATTTTATTTACTGCTTTAATCAGGGTTCATTAAAGCAGTTTTCAATTTTCTTAATTAGGATAATTATTAAGAAAATTCATTTTATTTGCCGCTTTAATCAGGGTTCATTAAAGCAGTTTTCAACTTTCTTAACTAGGGTAATCACTAAGAAAATTTATTTTATTTGCCGCTTTAATCAGGGTTCATTAAAGCAGTTTTCAACTTTCTTAACTAGGGTAATCACTAAGAAAATTCATTTTATTTGCCGTTTTAATCAGGGTTCATTAAAGCAGTTTTTAACTTTCTTAACTAGGATAATCATTAAGAAAATTCATTTTATTTACTGCTTTAATCAGGGTTCATTAAAGCAGTTTTCAATTTTCTTAATTAGGATAATTATTAAGAAAATTCATTTTATTTGCCGCTTTAATCAGGGTTCATTAAAGCAGTTTTCAACTTTCTTAACTAGGGTAATCACTAAGAAAATTTATTTTATTTGCCGCTTTAATCAGGGTTCATTAAAGCAGTTTTCAACTTTCTTAACTAGGGTAATCACTAAGAAAATTCATTTTATTTGCCGTTTTAATCAGGGTTCATTAAAGCAGTTTTTAACTTTCTTAACTAGGATAATCATTAAGAAAATTCATTTTATTTACTGCTTTAATCAGGGTTCATTAAAGCAGTTTTCAATTTTCTTAATTAGGATAATTATTAAGAAAATTCATTTTATTTGCCGCTTTAATCAGGGTTCATTAAAGCAGTTTTCAACTTTCTTAACTAGGGTAATCACTAAGAAAATTTATTTTATTTGCCGCTTTAATCAGGGTTCATTGAAGCAGTTTTCAACTTTCTTAACTAGGGTAATCACTAAGAAAATTCATTTTATTTGCCGTTTTAATCAGGGTTCATTAAAGCAGTTTTTAACTTTCTTAACTAGGATAATCATTAAGAAAATTCATTTTATTTACTGCTTTAATCAGGGTTCATTAAAGCAGTTTTCAATTTTCTTAATTAGGATAATTATTAAGAAAATTCATTTTATTTGCCGCTTTAATCAGGGTTCATTAAAGCAGTTTTCAACTTTCTTAACTAGGGTAATCACTAAGAAAATTTATTTTATTTGCCGCTTTAATCAGGGTTCATTAAAGCAGTTTTCAACTTTCTTAACTAGGGTAATCACTAAGAAAATTCATTTTATTTGCCGTTTTAATCAGGGTTCATTAAAGCAGTTTTTAACTTTCTTAACTAGGATAATCATTAAGAAAATTCATTTTATTTACTGCTTTAATCAGGGTTCATTAAAGCAGTTTTCAATTTTCTTAATTAGGATAATTATTAAGAAAATTCATTTTATTTGCCGCTTTAATCAGGGTTCATTAAAGCAGTTTTCAACTTTCTTAACTAGGGTAATCACTAAGAAAATTTATTTTATTTGCCGCTTTAATCAGGGTTCATTAAAGCAGTTTTCAACTTTCTTAACTAGGGTAATCACTAAGAAAATTCATTTTATTTGCCGTTTTAATCAGGGTTCATTAAAGCAGTTTTTAACTTTCTTAACTAGGATAATCATTAAGAAAATTCATTTTATTTACTGCTTTAATCAGGGTTCATTAAAGCAGTTTTCAATTTTCTTAATTAGGATAATTATTAAGAAAATTCATTTTATTTGCCGCTTTAATCAGGGTTCATTAAAGCAGTTTTCAACTTTCTTAACTAGGGTAATCACTAAGAAAATTTATTTTATTTGCCGCTTTAATCAGGGTTCATTAAAGCAGTTTTCAACTTTCTTAACTAGGGTAATCACTAAGAAAATTCATTTTATTTGCCGTTTTAATCAGGGTTCATTAAAGCAGTTTTTAACTTTCTTAACTAGGATAATCATTAAGAAAATTCATTTTATTTACTGCTTTAATCAGGGTTCATTAAAGCAGTTTTCAATTTTCTTAATTAGGATAATTATTAAGAAAATTCATTTTATTTGCCGCTTTAATCAGGGTTCATTAAAGCAGTTTTCAACTTTCTTAACTAGGGTAATCACTAAGAAAATTTATTTCATTTGCCGCTTTAATCAGGGTTCATTAAAGCAGTTTTCAACTTTCTTAACTAGGGTAATCACTAAGAAAATTCATTTTATTTGCCGTTTTAATCAGGGTTCATTAAAGCAGTTTTTAACTTTCTTAACTAGGATAATCATTAAGAAAATTCATTTTATTTACTGCTTTAATCAGGGTTCATTAAAGCAGTTTTCAATTTTCTTAATTAGGATAATTATTAAGAAAATTCATTTTATTTGCCGCTTTAATCAGGGTTCATTAAAGCAGTTTTCAACTTTCTTAACTAGGGTAATCACTAAGAAAATTTATTTTATTTGCCGCTTTAATCAGGGTTCATTAAAGCAGTTTTCAACTTTCTTAACTAGGGTAATCACTAAGAAAATTCATTTTATTTGCCGTTTTAATCAGGGTTCATTAAAGCAGTTTTTAACTTTCTTAACTAGGATAATCATTAAGAAAATTCATTTTATTTACTGCTTTAATCAGGGTTCATTAAAGCAGTTTTCAATTTTCTTAATTAGGATAATTATTAAGAAAATTCATTTTATTTGCCGCTTTAATCAGGGTTCATTAAAGCAGTTTTCAACTTTCTTAACTAGGGTAATCACTAAGAAAATTTATTTTATTTGCCGCTTTAATCAGGGTTCATTAAAGCAGTTTTCAACTTTCTTAACTAGGGTAATCACTAAGAAAATTCATTTTATTTGCCGTTTTAATCAGGGTTCATTAAAGCAGTTTTTAACTTTCTTAACTAGGATAATCATTAAGAAAATTCATTTTATTTACTGCTTTAATCAGGGTTCATTAAAGCAGTTTTCGATTTTCTTAATTAGGATAATTATTAAGAAAATTCATTTTATTTGCCGCTTTAATCAGGGTTCATTAAAGCAGTTTTCAACTTTCTTAACTAGGGTAATCACTAAGAAAATTTATTTTATTTGCCGCTTTAATCAGGGTTCATTAAAGCAGTTTTCAACTTTCTTAACTAGGGTAATCACTAAGAAAATTCATTTTATTTGCCGTTTTAATCAGGGTTCATTAAAGCAGTTTTTAACTTTCTTAACTAGGATAATCATTAAGAAAATTCATTTTATTTACTGCTTTAATCAGGGTTCATTAAAGCAGTTTTCAATTTTATTAATTAGGATAATTATTAAGAAAATTCATTTTATTTGCCGCTTTAATCAGGGTTCATTAAAGCAGTTTTCAACTTTCTTAACTAGGGTAATCACTAAGAAAATTTATTTTATTTGCCGCTTTAATCAGGGTTCATTAAAGCAGTTTTCAACTTTCTTAACTAGGGTAATCACTAAGAAAATTCATTTTATTTGCCGTTTTAATCAGGGTTCATTAAAGCAGTTTTTAACTTTCTTAACTAGGATAATCATTAAGAAAATTCATTTTATTTACTGCTTTAATCAGGGTTCATTAAAGCAGTTTTCAATTTTCTTAATTAGGATAATTATTAAGAAAATTCATTTTATTTGCCGCTTTAATCAGGGTTCATTAAAGCAGTTTTCAACTTTCTTAACTAGGGTAATCACTAAGAAAATTTATTTTATTTGCCGCTTTAATCAGGGTTCATTAAAGCAGTTTTCAACTTTCTTAACTAGGGTAATCACTAAGAAAATTCATTTTATTTGCCGTTTTAATCAGGGTTCATTAAAGCAGTTTTTAACTTTCTTAACTAGGATAATCATTAAGAAAATTCATTTTATTTACTGCTTTAATCAGGGTTCATTAAAGCAGTTTTCAATTTTCTTAATTAGGATAATTATTAAGAAAATTCATTTTATTTGCCGCTTTAATCAGGGTTCATTAAAGCAGTTTTCAACTTTCTTAACTAGGGTAATCACTAAGAAAATTTATTTTATTTGCCGCTTTAATCAGGGTTCATTAAAGCAGTTTTCAACTTTCTTAACTAGGGTAATCACTAAGAAAATTCATTTTATTTGCCGTTTTAATCAGGGTTCATTAAAGCAGTTTTTAACTTTCTTAACTAGGATAATCATTAAGAAAATTCATTTTATTTACTGCTTTAATCAGGGTTCATTAAAGCAGTTTTCAATTTTCTTAATTAGGATAATTATTAAGAAAATTCATTTTATTTGCCGCTTTAATCAGGGTTCATTAAAGCAGTTTTCAACTTTCTTAACTAGGGTAATCACTAAGAAAATTTATTTTATTTGCCGCTTTAATCAGGGTTCATTAAAGCAGTTTTCAACTTTCTTAACTAGGGTAATCACTAAGAAAATTCATTTTATTTGCCGTTTTAATCAGGGTTCATTAAAGCAGTTTTTAACTTTCTTAACTAGGATAATCATTAAGAAAATTCATTTTATTTACTGCTTTAATCAGGGTTCATTAAAGCAGTTTTCAATTTTCTTAATTAGGATAATTATTAAGAAAATTCATTTTATTTGCCGCTTTAATCAGGGTTCATTAAAGCAGTTTTCAACTTTCTTAACTAGGGTAATCACTAAGAAAATTTATTTTATTTGCCGCTTTAATCAGGGTTCATTAAAGCAGTTTTCAACTTTCTTAACTAGGGTAATCACTAAGAAAATTCATTTTATTTGCCGTTTTAATCAGGGTTCATTAAAGCAGTTTTTAACTTTCTTAACTAGGATAATCATTAAGAAAATTCATTTTATTTACTGCTTTAATCAGGGTTCATTAAAGCAGTTTTCAATTTTCTTAATTAGGATAATTATTAAGAAAATTCATTTTATTTGCCGCTTTAATCAGGGTTCATTAAAGCAGTTTTCAACTTTCTTAACTAGGGTAATCACTAAGAAAATTTATTTTATTTGCCGCTTTAATCAGGGTTCATTAAAGCAGTTTTCAACTTTCTTAACTAGGGTAATCACTAAGAAAATTCATTTTATTTGCCGTTTTAATCAGGGTTCATTAAAGCAGTTTTTAACTTTCTTAACTAGGATAATCATTAAGAAAATTCATTTTATTTACTGCTTTAATCAGGGTTCATTAAAGCAGTTTTCAATTTTCTTAATTAGGATAATTATTAAGAAAATTCATTTTATTTGCCGCTTTAATCAGGGTTCATTAAAGCAGTTTTCAACTTTCTTAACTAGGGTAATCACTAAGAAAATTTATTTTATTTGCCGCTTTAATCAGGGTTCATTAAAGCAGTTTTCAACTTTCTTAACTAGGGTAATCACTAAGAAAATTCATTTTATTTGCCGTTTTAATCAGGGTTCATTAAAGCAGTTTTTAACTTTCTTAACTAGGATAATCATTAAGAAAATTCATTTTATTTACTGCTTTAATCAGGGTTCATTAAAGCAGTTTTCAATTTTCTTAATTAGGATAATTATTAAGAAAATTCATTTTATTTGCCGCTTTAATCAGGGTTCATTAAAGCAGTTTTCAACTTTCTTAACTAGGGTAATCACTAAGAAAATTTATTTTATTTGCCGCTTTAATCAGGGTTCATTAAAGCAGTTTTCAACTTTCTTAACTAGGGTAATCACTAAGAAAATTCATTTTATTTGCCGTTTTAATCAGGGTTCATTAAAGCAGTTTTTAACTTTCTTAACTAGGATAATCATTAAGAAAATTCATTTTATTTACTGCTTTAATCAGGGTTCATTAAAGCAGTTTTCAATTTTCTTAATTAGGATAATTATTAAGAAAATTCATTTTATTTGCCGCTTTAATCAGGGTTCATTAAAGCAGTTTTCAACTTTCTTAACTAGGGTAATCACTAAGAAAATTTATTTTATTTGCCGCTTTAATCAGGGTTCATTAAAGCAGTTTTCAACTTTCTTAACTAGGGTAATCACTAAGAAAATTCATTTTATTTGCCGTTTTAATCAGGGTTCATTAAAGCAGTTTTTAACTTTCTTAACTAGGATAATCATTAAGAAAATTCATTTTATTTACTGCTTTAATCAGGGTTCATTAAAGCAGTTTTCAATTTTCTTAATTAGGATAATTATTAAGAAAATTCATTTTATTTGCCGCTTTAATCAGGGTTCATTAAAGCAGTTTTCAACTTTCTTAACTAGGGTAATCACTAAGAAAATTTATTTTATTTGCCGCTTTAATCAGGGTTCATTAAAGCAGTTTTCAACTTTCTTAACTAGGGTAATCACTAAGAAAATTCATTTTATTTGCCGTTTTAATCAGGGTTCATTAAAGCAGTTTTTAACTTTCTTAACTAGGATAATCATTAAGAAAATTCATTTTATTTACTGCTTTAATCAGGGTTCATTAAAGCAGTTTTCAATTTTCTTAATTAGGATAATTATTAAGAAAATTCATTTTATTTGCCGCTTTAATCAGGGTTCATTAAAGCAGTTTTCAACTTTCTTAACTAGGGTAATCACTAAGAAAATTTATTTTATTTGCCGCTTTAATCAGGGTTCATTAAAGCAGTTTTCAACTTTCTTAACTAGGGTAATCACTAAGAAAATTCATTTTATTTGCCGTTTTAATCAGGGTTCATTAAAGCAGTTTTTAACTTTCTTAACTAGGATAATCATTAAGAAAATTCATTTTATTTACTGCTTTAATCAGGGTTCATTAAAGCAGTTTTCAATTTTCTTAATTAGGATAATTATTAAGAAAATTCATTTTATTTGCCGCTTTAATCAGGGTTCATTAAAGCAGTTTTCAACCTTCTTAACTAGGGTAATCACTAAGAAAATTTATTTTATTTGCCGCTTTAATCAGGGTTCATTAAAGCAGTTTTCAACTTTCTTAACTAGGGTAATCACTAAGAAAATTCATTTTATTTGCCGTTTTAATCAGGGTTCATTAAAGCAGTTTTTAACTTTCTTAACTAGGATAATCATTAAGAAAATTCATTTTATTTACTGCTTTAATCAGGGTTCATTAAAGCAGTTTTCAATTTTCTTAATTAGGATAATTATTAAGAAAATTCATTTTATTTGCCGCTTTAATCAGGGTTCATTAAAGCAGTTTTCAACTTTCTTAACTAGGGTAATCACTAAGAAAATTTATTTTATTTGCCGCTTTAATCAGGGTTCATTAAAGCAGTTTTCAACTTTCTTAACTAGGGTAATCACTAAGAAAATTCATTTTATTTGCCGTTTTAATCAGGGTTCATTAAAGCAGTTTTTAACTTTCTTAACTAGGATAATCATTAAGAAAATTCATTTTATTTACTGCTTTAATCAGGGTTCATTAAAGCAGTTTTCAATTTTCTTAATTAGGATAATTATTAAGAAAATTCATTTTATTTGCCGCTTTAATCAGGGTTCATTAAAGCAGTTTTCAACTTTCTTAACTAGGGTAATCACTAAGAAAATTTATTTTATTTGCCGCTTTAATCAGGGTTCATTAAAGCAGTTTTCAACTTTCTTAACTAGGGTAATCACTAAGAAAATTCATTTTATTTGCCGTTTTAATCAGGGTTCATTAAAGCAGTTTTTAACTTTCTTAACTAGGATAATCATTAAGAAAATTCATTTTATTTACTGCTTTAATCAGGGTTCATTAAAGCAGTTTTCAATTTTCTTAATTAGGATAATTATTAAGAAAATTCATTTTATTTGCCGCTTTAATCAGGGTTCATTAAAGCAGTTTTCAACTTTCTTAACTAGGGTAATCACTAAGAAAATTTATTTTATTTGCCGCTTTAATCAGGGTTCATTAAAGCAGTTTTCAACTTTCTTAACTAGGGTAATCACTAAGAAAATTCATTTTATTTGCCGTTTTAATCAGGGTTCATTAAAGCAGTTTTTAACTTTCTTAACTAGGATAATCATTAAGAAAATTCATTTTATTTACTGCTTTAATCAGGGTTCATTAAAGCAGTTTTCAATTTTCTTAATTAGGAAAATTATTAAGAAAATTCATTTTATTTGCCGCTTTAATCAGGGTTCATTAAAGCAGTTTTCAACTTTCTTAATAATTATCCTAATTAAGAAAATTGAAAACTGCTTTAATGAACCCTGATTAAAGCAGTAAATAAAATGAATTTTCTTAATGATTATCCTAGTTAAGAAAGTTAAAAACTGCTTTAATGAACCCTGATTAAAACGGCAAATAAAATGAATTTTCTTAGTGATTACCCTAGTTAAGAAAGTTGAAAACTGCTTTAATGAACCCTGATTAAAGCGGCAAATAAAATAAATTTTCTTAGTGATTACCCTAGTTAAGAAAGTTGAAAACTGCTTTAATGAACCCTGATTAAAGCGGCAAATAAAATGAATTTTCTTAATAATTATCCTAATTAAGAAAATTGAAAACTGCTTTAATGAACCCTGATTAAAGCAGTAAATAAAATGAATTTTCTTAATGATTATCCTAGTTAAGAAAGTTAAAAACTGCTTTAATGAACCCTGATTAAAACGGCAAATAAAATGAATTTTCTTAGTGATTACCCTAGTTAAGAAAGTTGAAAACTGCTTTAATGAACCCTGATTAAAGCGGCAAATAAAATAAATTTTCTTAGTGATTACCCTAGTTAAGAAAGTTGAAAACTGCTTTAATGAACCCTGATTAAAGCGGCAAATAAAATGAATTTTCTTAATAATTATCCTAATTAAGAAAATTGAAAACTGCTTTAATGAACCCTGATTAAAGCAGTAAATAAAATGAATTTTCTTAATGATTATCCTAGTTAAGAAAGTTAAAAACTGCTTTAATGAACCCTGATTAAAACGGCAAATAAAATGAATTTTCTTAGTGATTACCCTAGTTAAGAAAGTTGAAAACTGCTTTAATGAACCCTGATTAAAGCGGCAAATAAAATAAATTTTCTTAGTGATTACCCTAGTTAAGAAAGTTGAAAACTGCTTTAATGAACCCTGATTAAAGCGGCAAATAAAATGAATTTTCTTAATAATTATCCTAATTAAGAAAATTGAAAACTGCTTTAATGAACCCTGATTAAAGCAGTAAATAAAATGAATTTTCTTAATGATTATCCTAGTTAAGAAAGTTAAAAACTGCTTTAATGAACCCTGATTAAAACGGCAAATAAAATGAATTTTCTTAGTGATTACCCTAGTTAAGAAAGTTGAAAACTGCTTTAATGAACCCTGATTAAAGCGGCAAATAAAATAAATTTTCTTAGTGATTACCCTAGTTAAGAAAGTTGAAAACTGCTTTAATGAACCCTGATTAAAGCGGCAAATAAAATGAATTTTCTTAATAATTATCCTAATTAAGAAAATTGAAAACTGCTTTAATGAACCCTGATTAAAGCAGTAAATAAAATGAATTTTCTTAATGATTATCCTAGTTAAGAAAGTTAAAAACTGCTTTAATGAACCCTGATTAAAACGGCAAATAAAATGAATTTTCTTAGTGATTACCCTAGTTAAGAAAGTTGAAAACTGCTTTAATGAACCCTGATTAAAGCGGCAAATAAAATAAATTTTCTTAGTGATTACCCTAGTTAAGAAAGTTGAAAACTGCTTTAATGAACCCTGATTAAAGCGGCAAATAAAATGAATTTTCTTAATAATTATCCTAATTAAGAAAATTGAAAACTGCTTTAATGAACCCTGATTAAAGCAGTAAATAAAATGAATTTTCTTAATGATTATCCTAGTTAAGAAAGTTAAAAACTGCTTTAATGAACCCTGATTAAAACGGCAAATAAAATGAATTTTCTTAGTGATTACCCTAGTTAAGAAAGTTGAAAACTGCTTTAATGAACCCTGATTAAAGCGGCAAATAAAATAAATTTTCTTAGTGATTACCCTAGTTAAGAAAGTTGAAAACTGCTTTAATGAACCCTGATTAAAGCGGCAAATAAAATGAATTTTCTTAATAATTATCCTAATTAAGAAAATTGAAAACTGCTTTAATGAACCCTGATTAAAGCAGTAAATAAAATGAATTTTCTTAATGATTATCCTAGTTAAGAAAGTTAAAAACTGCTTTAATGAACCCTGATTAAAACGGCAAATAAAATGAATTTTCTTAGTGATTACCCTAGTTAAGAAAGTTGAAAACTGCTTTAATGAACCCTGATTAAAGCGGCAAATAAAATAAATTTTCTTAGTGATTACCCTAGTTAAGAAAGTTGAAAACTGCTTTAATGAACCCTGATTAAAGCGGCAAATAAAATGAATTTTCTTAATAATTATCCTAATTAAGAAAATTGAAAACTGCTTTAATGAACCCTGATTAAAGCAGTAAATAAAATGAATTTTCTTAATGATTATCCTAGTTAAGAAAGTTAAAAACTGCTTTAATGAACCCTGATTAAAACGGCAAATAAAATGAATTTTCTTAGTGATTACCCTAGTTAAGAAAGTTGAAAACTGCTTTAATGAACCCTGATTAAAGCGGCAAATAAAATAAATTTTCTTAGTGATTACCCTAGTTAAGAAAGTTGAAAACTGCTTTAATGAACCCTGATTAAAGCGGCAAATAAAATGAATTTTCTTAATAATTATCCTAATTAAGAAAATTGAAAACTGCTTTAATGAACCCTGATTAAAGCAGTAAATAAAATGAATTTTCTTAATGATTATCCTAGTTAAGAAAGTTAAAAACTGCTTTAATGAACCCTGATTAAAACGGCAAATAAAATGAATTTTCTTAGTGATTACCCTAGTTAAGAAAGTTGAAAACTGCTTTAATGAACCCTGATTAAAGCGGCAAATAAAATAAATTTTCTTAGTGATTACCCTAGTTAAGAAAGTTGAAAACTGCTTTAATGAACCCTGATTAAAGCGGCAAATAAAATGAATTTTCTTAATAATTATCCTAATTAAGAAAATTGAAAACTGCTTTAATGAACCCTGATTAAAGCAGTAAATAAAATGAATTTTCTTAATGATTATCCTAGTTAAGAAAGTTAAAAACTGCTTTAATGAACCCTGATTAAAACGGCAAATAAAATGAATTTTCTTAGTGATTACCCTAGTTAAGAAAGTTGAAAACTGCTTTAATGAACCCTGATTAAAGCGGCAAATAAAATAAATTTTCTTAGTGATTACCCTAGTTAAGAAAGTTGAAAACTGCTTTAATGAACCCTGATTAAAGCGGCAAATAAAATGAATTTTCTTAATAATTATCCTAATTAAGAAAATTGAAAACTGCTTTAATGAACCCTGATTAAAGCAGTAAATAAAATGAATTTTCTTAATGATTATCCTAGTTAAGAAAGTTAAAAACTGCTTTAATGAACCCTGATTAAAACGGCAAATAAAATGAATTTTCTTAGTGATTACCCTAGTTAAGAAAGTTGAAAACTGCTTTAATGAACCCTGATTAAAGCGGCAAATAAAATAAATTTTCTTAGTGATTACCCTAGTTAAGAAAGTTGAAAACTGCTTTAATGAACCCTGATTAAAGCGGCAAATAAAATGAATTTTCTTAATAATTATCCTAATTAAGAAAATTGAAAACTGCTTTAATGAACCCTGATTAAAGCAGTAAATAAAATGAATTTTCTTAATGATTATCCTAGTTAAGAAAGTTAAAAACTGCTTTAATGAACCCTGATTAAAACGGCAAATAAAATGAATTTTCTTAGTGATTACCCTAGTTAAGAAAGTTGAAAACTGCTTTAATGAACCCTGATTAAAGCGGCAAATAAAATAAATTTTCTTAGTGATTACCCTAGTTAAGAAAGTTGAAAACTGCTTTAATGAACCCTGATTAAAGCGGCAAATAAAATGAATTTTCTTAATAATTATCCTAATTAAGAAAATTGAAAACTGCTTTAATGAACCCTGATTAAAGCAGTAAATAAAATGAATTTTCTTAATGATTATCCTAGTTAAGAAAGTTAAAAACTGCTTTAATGAACCCTGATTAAAACGGCAAATAAAATGAATTTTCTTAGTGATTACCCTAGTTAAGAAAGTTGAAAACTGCTTTAATGAACCCTGATTAAAGCGGCAAATAAAATAAATTTTCTTAGTGATTACCCTAGTTAAGAAAGTTGAAAACTGCTTTAATGAACCCTGATTAAAGCGGCAAATAAAATGAATTTTCTTAATAATTATCCTAATTAAGAAAATTGAAAACTGCTTTAATGAACCCTGATTAAAGCAGTAAATAAAATGAATTTTCTTAATGATTATCCTAGTTAAGAAAGTTAAAAACTGCTTTAATGAACCCTGATTAAAACGGCAAATAAAATGAATTTTCTTAGTGATTACCCTAGTTAAGAAAGTTGAAAACTGCTTTAATGAACCCTGATTAAAGCGGCAAATAAAATAAATTTTCTTAGTGATTACCCTAGTTAAGAAAGTTGAAAACTGCTTTAATGAACCCTGATTAAAGCGGCAAATAAAATGAATTTTCTTAATAATTATCCTAATTAAGAAAATTGAAAACTGCTTTAATGAACCCTGATTAAAGCAGTAAATAAAATGAATTTTCTTAATGATTATCCTAGTTAAGAAAGTTAAAAACTGCTTTAATGAACCCTGATTAAAACGGCAAATAAAATGAATTTTCTTAGTGATTACCCTAGTTAAGAAAGTTGAAAACTGCTTTAATGAACCCTGATTAAAGCGGCAAATAAAATAAATTTTCTTAGTGATTACCCTAGTTAAGAAAGTTGAAAACTGCTTTAATGAACCCTGATTAAAGCGGCAAATAAAATGAATTTTCTTAATAATTATCCTAATTAAGAAAATTGAAAACTGCTTTAATGAACCCTGATTAAAGCAGTAAATAAAATGAATTTTCTTAATGATTATCCTAGTTAAGAAAGTTAAAAACTGCTTTAATGAACCCTGATTAAAACGGCAAATAAAATGAATTTTCTTAGTGATTACCCTAGTTAAGAAAGTTGAAAACTGCTTTAATGAACCCTGATTAAAGCGGCAAATAAAATAAATTTTCTTAGTGATTACCCTAGTTAAGAAAGTTGAAAACTGCTTTAATGAACCCTGATTAAAGCGGCAAATAAAATGAATTTTCTTAATAATTATCCTAATTAAGAAAATTGAAAACTGCTTTAATGAACCCTGATTAAAGCAGTAAATAAAATGAATTTTCTTAATGATTATCCTAGTTAAGAAAGTTAAAAACTGCTTTAATGAACCCTGATTAAAACGGCAAATAAAATGAATTTTCTTAGTGATTACCCTAGTTAAGAAAGTTGAAAACTGCTTTAATGAACCCTGATTAAAGCGGCAAATAAAATAAATTTTCTTAGTGATTACCCTAGTTAAGAAAGTTGAAAACTGCTTTAATGAACCCTGATTAAAGCGGCAAATAAAATGAATTTTCTTAATAATTATCCTAATTAAGAAAATTGAAAACTGCTTTAATGAACCCTGATTAAAGCAGTAAATAAAATGAATTTTCTTAATGATTATCCTAGTTAAGAAAGTTAAAAACTGCTTTAATGAACCCTGATTAAAACGGCAAATAAAATGAATTTTCTTAGTGATTACCCTAGTTAAGAAAGTTGAAAACTGCTTTAATGAACCCTGATTAAAGCGGCAAATAAAATAAATTTTCTTAGTGATTACCCTAGTTAAGAAAGTTGAAAACTGCTTTAATGAACCCTGATTAAAGCGGCAAATAAAATGAATTTTCTTAATAATTATCCTAATTAAGAAAATTGAAAACTGCTTTAATGAACCCTGATTAAAGCAGTAAATAAAATGAATTTTCTTAATGATTATCCTAGTTAAGAAAGTTAAAAACTGCTTTAATGAACCCTGATTAAAACGGCAAATAAAATGAATTTTCTTAGTGATTACCCTAGTTAAGAAAGTTGAAAACTGCTTTAATGAACCCTGATTAAAGCGGCAAATAAAATAAATTTTCTTAGTGATTACCCTAGTTAAGAAAGTTGAAAACTGCTTTAATGAACCCTGATTAAAGCGGCAAATAAAATGAATTTTCTTAATAATTATCCTAATTAAGAAAATTGAAAACTGCTTTAATGAACCCTGATTAAAGCAGTAAATAAAATGAATTTTCTTAATGATTATCCTAGTTAAGAAAGTTAAAAACTGCTTTAATGAACCCTGATTAAAACGGCAAATAAAATGAATTTTCTTAGTGATTACCCTAGTTAAGAAAGTTGAAAACTGCTTTAATGAACCCTGATTAAAGCGGCAAATAAAATAAATTTTCTTAGTGATTACCCTAGTTAAGAAAGTTGAAAACTGCTTTAATGAACCCTGATTAAAGCGGCAAATAAAATGAATTTTCTTAATAATTATCCTAATTAAGAAAATTGAAAACTGCTTTAATGAACCCTGATTAAAGCAGTAAATAAAATGAATTTAATTAACTCCGCCTGCAATATCGTCGGGTGGATTGAGTAACTCGATGGTACTGTTGCCGGTCCCAAGCCCGGATAAAGGAGGAGGGTTGTAGCAGCAGGCTAGCTCCCTGCTATATGTGAAAAACTCAACTTGCTAAAAAGCCTAAACATCGCCTCGGAAACATGGACGGATTCACTGGTAAACGACAAAAGCAGAAAAAAAGGATAATGAATATGGGAACATGGAACGTACAGGGAGTAAAACACAAAATCGACATGGTTGTATCAGAAGTGGAAAAACTTGGAATAGATGTGGTTACTCTCACTGAGACAAAGAAAAAAGGCAGTGGTACAGAACGAATTGGTAAATACCTTCATATTTACAGCGGTGTACCGAAAGAAGAACGAGCCAAGAGAGGAGTATCCGTTCTATTAAAGGCAACACTTAAGAACAAAGTAACCAACTACGAAATGATCAATGAGAATATATTGACGGTAAACATCAGGATTCATCAACACGATCTTACCCTGATTGCGGTATACGCTCCTTCCGATGATGAATCTATCGCTAACAAAGATTCATTTTTCGAGATCCTCAATGAAGTTATCAACAAAATTGGGAATTCAAGAGAAATTATTATGATGGGTGATTTCAACAGCCGAACAGGACGAGTATTCAACAGTGATATTGTAGGCCCATTCGGAGAAGATCAAATGAACGATAATGGACATAGACTCATACAATTATGTGAAACTAACAACATGAAAATTACCAACGGCTTTTTTCAACATAAACATATACATCGGTACACCTGGGAACAACCTACACGTAATCTTAAGTCGATAATCGATTACTTTATCATCAAACAAAATTCAAACATACAGATGAATGACGTCAGAGTACTAAGGGGAGCTTTTGGTGGCGGATCAGATCATTTTTTAGTACGGGCCAAAGTATTTTTTCCAGCAAGGCGTCAGGTAAGGAGTAGAGATGATGAATTTGTTGGCTTACATAAACTGTCACATACCGAATATAATCTCGATAGCTTTATGCACGACAGCACAGTGTTATTATACCAACAACGACTAAATAGTAAGCTAGTAACAGACATTCAAGAACGAACATTCCGCGAAACCTATGATAATATCATTTCAAGTATACACGAAGCTGCTCAAGAATCGCTAGGAACAAGAAAACAATATGAAAGCAATAAATTATGGTGGAATGAGAAAATTGCCGATTTAATAAAACTAAAGAAAGACTTATATCTGAAATGGTTAACAACAAAAAACCCTAATGATCTCGAACAGTACAGGATAATAAAACGTGAAGCAAGAAAATTAATACAAAAAGAAAAAAATCAGCTTTGGGATAAAAAATGTAATGATGTCAATGCTTACATTGGAGGACGGAAAAATGCGGAAGCTTGGAGATTTTTAAAGTCGGTTCGAACATCGCATAAAGAAAAAGCCCCTCTGCAGGTAATAAAGACAGAAGCTTGGGTAAATCACTATAAAAGGTTGCTGACCGAGGACAGACAGGAATATTTGAGCAGATCAACCCCTGAAGAAATATCTATACAGGGTGAAACGATTGAAATCACGGAGGATATGGTCAAAAAGGCCATCAAAGGTTTGAAAAATGGGAGAGCTTGTGGACCTGGAGGCATATACACTGAACTCCTTAAGAATGGAACAGAGAAGTTATTCAGAATGATAACATATATATTCAACTTATGCATTAATGGACATCCTGTACCTGAGCAATGGAAATCGGCCTATATAACATCCATATATAAGAAAGGTGATAGAAAACGATGCGAAAACTACAGAGGACTATCAGTAACTAGCACATTCAGTAGACTGTACGGAAAAGTATTACGAGATCTAATAGAGGAGGAATTTAAGGATGAGGAGGAAGAAGAACAAAGTGGATTTCGTGCAGGAAGAACATGTAATGATAATATATTCTGCCTCAAGCAGATTATTGAGAAGAAAACAGGAACTAACAGAGAAGTACACATTACATTCGTAGATTTACACCAAGCCTACGATACAATTCCAACAGAAAAACTTTGGGAAGTACTGAAAAGCACAAACATCAACCACACTCTGATTACAGCTCTACAGAATCTATACAATGGTATAAAATCGTGCATAAAAATAGGAAGATATGTTACTGATGAATTCACTGTCACTAAAGGTTTGAGGCAGGGTTGTTGTATATCACAGACATTGTTCAAAGTATATGTGGCAGCGGCCTTGAAACAATGGAAAAGAAAAGTTCATGGCATGGGAATAGAACTTAACAACACAACCCTCTATACCCTGCAGTTTGCCGATGATCAGGCAATAATATCCAATGATAAGGAAGATATGGAATATATGGTACGCAAACTAATTGAAGAGTACGAGATTTGGGGTTTGAAGGTCAACATTCAAAAAACCAAGTATCTGTGTGTCGGCGGAGAAGCAAGTGATCTCACGATGAATGATGGAAAAATAATAACACACTGCCAGAACTACAACTATCTGGGAGTTATTTTTGACTCGACCGGAACGGACAATCATGAAATAGAGAGAAGAATAACCACAGCAAAAAAGGCAATATCCTGTCTCAACGGCATATTATGGAATAAAAATATAACTAAAAGAAGAAAGTTCAACATTTATGAAACCTTAGTGAAAAGCAGTCTATTGTATGGGTCAGAGAATTGGAGACTAACTGAAAAATATAAGAGAAAATTGGAAGCAGTTGAAATGGACGCAATGAGAAGATCGCTCAGGATATCAAGGAGGGAAAGAATCAGAAATGAGACCGTTAAAGAAATGATGGGTATTGAAGGAACCCTAATGGATGACATCGAGAAAAGACAGCTGATATGGTACGGCCACATACAACGTATGTCAGAAACGAGACTCCCAAAGCAAGTAATGAACTGGCAGCCCGCAGAACGTAGGAAGAGAGGAAGACCAAAGACCAGTTGGAAACAGGGCGTCGTTAAAGCTATGAGCACAAGAAACTTGCAAGAACTGGACTGGGAAGATAGAAGAAGATGGAGGCAGGGCGTCGGACAACGTCGGAAGACGTTCTGAACCGGCATATATATATATATATATAAAATGAATTTTCTTAATGATTATCCTAGTTAAGAAAGTTAAAAACTGCTTTAATGAACCCTGATTAAAACGGCAAATAAAATGAATTTTCTTAGTGATTACCCTAGTTAAGAAAGTTGAAAACTGCTTTAATGAACCCTGATTAAAGCGGCAAATAAAATAAATTTTCTTAGTGATTACCCTAGTTAAGAAAGTTGAAAACTGCTTTAATGAACCCTGATTAAAGCGGCAAATAAAATGAATTTTCTTAATAATTATCCTAATTAAGAAAATTGAAAACTGCTTTAATGAACCCTGATTAAAGCAGTAAATAAAATGAATTTTCTTAATGATTATCCTAGTTAAGAAAGTTAAAAACTGCTTTAATGAACCCTGATTAAAACGGCAAATAAAATGAATTTTCTTAGTGATTACCCTAGTTAAGAAAGTTGAAAACTGCTTTAATGAACCCTGATTAAAGCGGCAAATAAAATAAATTTTCTTAGTGATTACCCTAGTTAAGAAAGTTGAAAACTGCTTTAATGAACCCTGATTAAAGCGGCAAATAAAATGAATTTTCTTAATAATTATCCTAATTAAGAAAATTGAAAACTGCTTTAATGAACCCTGATTAAAGCAGTAAATAAAATGAATTTTCTTAATGATTATCCTAGTTAAGAAAGTTAAAAACTGCTTTAATGAACCCTGATTAAAACGGCAAATAAAATGAATTTTCTTAGTGATTACCCTAGTTAAGAAAGTTGAAAACTGCTTTAATGAACCCTGATTAAAGCGGCAAATAAAATAAATTTTCTTAGTGATTACCCTAGTTAAGAAACTTGAAAACTGCTTTAATGAACCCTGATTAAAGCGGCAAATAAAATGAATTTTCTTAATAATTATCCTAATTAAGAAAATTGAAAACTGCTTTAATGAACCCTGATTAAAGCAGTAAATAAAATGAATTTTCTTAATGATTATCCTAGTTAAGAAAGTTAAAAACTGCTTTAATGAACCCTGATTAAAACGGCAAATAAAATGAATTTTCTTAGTGATTACCCTAGTTAAGAAAGTTGAAAACTGCTTTAATGAACCCTGATTAAAGCGGCAAATAAAATAAATTTTCTTAGTGATTACCCTAGTTAAGAAAGTTGAAAACTGCTTTAATGAACCCTGATTAAAGCGGCAAATAAAATGAATTTTCTTAATAATTATCCTAATTAAGAAAATTGAAAACTGCTTTAATGAACCCTGATTAAAGCAGTAAATAAAATGAATTTTCTTAATGATTATCCTAGTTAAGAAAGTTAAAAACTGCTTTAATGAACCCTGATTAAAACGGCAAATAAAATGAATTTTCTTAGTGATTACCCTAGTTAAGAAAGTTGAAAACTGCTTTAATGAACCCTGATTAAAGCGGCAAATAAAATAAATTTTCTTAGTGATTACCCTAGTTAAGAAAGTTGAAAACTGCTTTAATGAACCCTGATTAAAGCGGCAAATAAAATGAATTTTCTTAATAATTATCCTAATTAAGAAAATTGAAAACTGCTTTAATGAACCCTGATTAAAGCAGTAAATAAAATGAATTTTCTTAATGATTATCCTAGTTAAGAAAGTTAAAAACTGCTTTAATGAACCCTGATTAAAACGGCAAATAAAATGAATTTTCTTAGTGATTACCCTAGTTAAGAAAGTTGAAAACTGCTTTAATGAACCCTGATTAAAGCGGCAAATAAAATAAATTTTCTTAGTGATTACCCTAGTTAAGAAAGTTGAAAACTGCTTTAATGAACCCTGATTAAAGCGGCAAATAAAATGAATTTTCTTAATAATTATCCTAATTAAGAAAATTGAAAACTGCTTTAATGAACCCTGATTAAAGCAGTAAATAAAATGAATTTTCTTAATGATTATCCTAGTTAAGAAAGTTAAAAACTGCTTTAATGAACCCTGATTAAAACGGCAAATAAAATGAATTTTCTTAGTGATTACCCTAGTTAAGAAAGTTGAAAACTGCTTTAATGAACCCTGATTAAAGCGGCAAATAAAATAAATTTTCTTAGTGATTACCCTAGTTAAGAAAGTTGAAAACTGCTTTAATGAACCCTGATTAAAGCGGCAAATAAAATGAATTTTCTTAATAATTATCCTAATTAAGAAAATTGAAAACTGCTTTAATGAACCCTGATTAAAGCAGTAAATAAAATGAATTTTCTTAATGATTATCCTAGTTAAGAAAGTTAAAAACTGCTTTAATGAACCCTGATTAAAACGGCAAATAAAATGAATTTTCTTAGTGATTACCCTAGTTAAGAAAGTTGAAAACTGCTTTAATGAACCCTGATTAAAGCGGCAAATAAAATAAATTTTCTTAGTGATTACCCTAGTTAAGAAAGTTGAAAACTGCTTTAATGAACCCTGATTAAAGCGGCAAATAAAATGAATTTTCTTAATAATTATCCTAATTAAGAAAATTGAAAACTGCTTTAATGAACCCTGATTAAAGCAGTAAATAAAATGAATTTTCTTAATGATTATCCTAGTTAAGAAAGTTAAAAACTGCTTTAATGAACCCTGATTAAAACGGCAAATAAAATGAATTTTCTTAGTGATTACCCTAGTTAAGAAAGTTGAAAACTGCTTTAATGAACCCTGATTAAAGCGGCAAATAAAATAAATTTTCTTAGTGATTACCCTAGTTAAGAAAGTTGAAAACTGCTTTAATGAACCCTGATTAAAGCGGCAAATAAAATGAATTTTCTTAATAATTATCCTAATTAAGAAAATTGAAAACTGCTTTAATGAACCCTGATTAAAGCAGTAAATAAAATGAATTTTCTTAATGATTATCCTAGTTAAGAAAGTTAAAAACTGCTTTAATGAACCCTGATTAAAACGGCAAATAAAATGAATTTTCTTAGTGATTACCCTAGTTAAGAAAGTTGAAAACTGCTTTAATGAACCCTGATTAAAGCGGCAAATAAAATAAATTTTCTTAGTGATTACCCTAGTTAAGAAAGTTGAAAACTGCTTTAATGAACCCTGATTAAAGCGGCAAATAAAATGAATTTTCTTAATAATTATCCTAATTAAGAAAATTGAAAACTGCTTTAATGAACCCTGATTAAAGCAGTAAATAAAATGAATTTTCTTAATGATTATCCTAGTTAAGAAAGTTAAAAACTGCTTTAATGAACCCTGATTAAAACGGCAAATAAAATGAATTTTCTTAGTGATTACCCTAGTTAAGAAAGTTGAAAACTGCTTTAATGAACCCTGATTAAAGCGGCAAATAAAATAAATTTTCTTAGTGATTACCCTAGTTAAGAAAGTTGAAAACTGCTTTAATGAACCCTGATTAAAGCGGCAAATAAAATGAATTTTCTTAATAATTATCCTAATTAAGAAAATTGAAAACTGCTTTAATGAACCCTGATTAAAGCAGTAAATAAAATGAATTTTCTTAATGATTATCCTAGTTAAGAAAGTTAAAAACTGCTTTAATGAACCCTGATTAAAACGGCAAATAAAATGAATTTTCTTAGTGATTACCCTAGTTAAGAAAGTTGAAAACTGCTTTAATGAACCCTGATTAAAGCGGCAAATAAAATAAATTTTCTTAGTGATTACCCTAGTTAAGAAAGTTGAAAACTGCTTTAATGAACCCTGATTAAAGCGGCAAATAAAATGAATTTTCTTAATAATTATCCTAATTAAGAAAATTGAAAACTGCTTTAATGAACCCTGATTAAAGCAGTAAATAAAATGAATTTTCTTAATGATTATCCTAGTTAAGAAAGTTAAAAACTGCTTTAATGAACCCTGATTAAAACGGCAAATAAAATGAATTTTCTTAGTGATTACCCTAGTTAAGAAAGTTGAAAACTGCTTTAATGAACCCTGATTAAAGCGGCAAATAAAATAAATTTTCTTAGTGATTACCCTAGTTAAGAAAGTTGAAAACTGCTTTAATGAACCCTGATTAAAGCGGCAAATAAAATGAATTTTCTTAATAATTATCCTAATTAAGAAAATTGAAAACTGCTTTAATGAACCCTGATTAAAGCAGTATAAATAAAATGAATTTTCTTAATGATTATCCTAGTTAAGAAAGTTAAAAACTGCTTTAATGAACCCTGATTAAAACGGCAAATAAAATGAATTTTCTTAGTGATTACCCTAGTTAAGAAAGTTGAAAACTGCTTTAATGAACCCTGATTAAAGCGGCAAATAAAATAAATTTTCTTAGTGATTACCCTAGTTAAGAAAGTTGAAAACTGCTTTAATGAACCCTGATTAAAGCGGCAAATAAAATGAATTTTCTTAATAATTATCCTAATTAAGAAAATTGAAAACTGCTTTAATGAACCCTGATTAAAGCAGTAAATAAAATGAATTTTCTTAATGATTATCCTAGTTAAGAAAGTTAAAAACTGCTTTAATGAACCCTGATTAAAACGGCAAATAAAATGAATTTTCTTAGTGATTACCCTAGTTAAGAAAGTTGAAAACTGCTTTAATGAACCCTGATTAAAGCGGCAAATAAAATAAATTTTCTTAGTGATTACCCTAGTTAAGAAAGTTGAAAACTGCTTTAATGAACCCTGATTAAAGCGGCAAATAAAATGAATTTTCTTAATAATTATCCTAATTAAGAAAATTGAAAACTGCTTTAATGAACCCTGATTAAAGCAGTAAATAAAATGAATTTTCTTAATGATTATCCTAGTTAAGAAAGTTAAAAACTGCTTTAATGAACCCTGATTAAAACGGCAAATAAAATGAATTTTCTTAGTGATTACCCTAGTTAAGAAAGTTGAAAACTGCTTTAATGAACCCTGATTAAAGCGGCAAATAAAATAAATTTTCTTAGTGATTACCCTAGTTAAGAAAGTTGAAAACTGCTTTAATGAACCCTGATTAAAGCGGCAAATAAAATGAATTTTCTTAATAATTATCCTATAAGAAAATTGAAAACTGCTTTAATGAACCCTGATTAAAGCAGTAAATAAAATGAATTTTCTTAATGATTATCCTAGTTAAGAAAGTTAAAAACTGCTTTAATGAACCCTGATTAAAACGGCAAATAAAATGAATTTTCTTAGTGATTACCCTAGTTAAGAAAGTTGAAAACTGCTTTAATGAACCCTGATTAAAGCGGCAAATAAAATAAATTTTCTTAGTGATTACCCTAGTTAAGAAAGTTGAAAACTGCTTTAATGAACCCTGATTAAAGCGGCAAATAAAATGAATTTTCTTAATAATTATCCTAATTAAGAAAATTGAAAACTGCTTTAATGAACCCTGATTAAAGCAGTAAATAAAATGAATTTTCTTAATGATTATCCTAGTTAAGAAAGTTAAAAACTGCTTTAATGAACCCTGATTAAAACGGCAAATAAAATGAATTTTCTTAGTGATTACCCTAGTTAAGAAAGTTGAAAACTGCTTTAATGAACCCTGATTAAAGCGGCAAATAAAATAAATTTTCTTAGTGATTACCCTAGTTAAGAAAGTTGAAAACTGCTTTAATGAACCCTGATTAAAGCGGCAAATAAAATGAATTTTCTTAATAATTATCCTAATTAAGAAAATTGAAAACTGCTTTAATGAACCCTGATTAAAGCAGTAAATAAAATGAATTTTCTTAATGATTATCCTAGTTAAGAAAGTTAAAAACTGCTTTAATGAACCCTGATTAAAACGGCAAATAAAATGAATTTTCTTAGTGATTACCCTAGTTAAGAAAGTTGAAAACTGCTTTAAT
Organism: Adalia decempunctata; assembly: GCA_951802165.1. Lineage (NCBI taxonomy): Eukaryota > Metazoa > Arthropoda > Insecta > Coleoptera > Coccinellidae > Adalia > Adalia decempunctata. The sequence goes on from CATOPV010000025.1 coordinate 49,443, forward strand.
GAACCCTGATTAAAGCGGCAAATAAAATAAATTTTCTTAGTGATTACCCTAGTTAAGAAAGTTGAAAACTGCTTTAATGAACCCTGATTAAAGCGGCAAATAAAATGAATTTTCTTAATAATTATCCTAATTAAGAAAATTGAAAACTGCTTTAATGAACCCTGATTAAAGCAGTAAATAAAATGAATTTTCTTAATGATTATCCTAGTTAAGAAAGTTAAAAACTGCTTTAATGAACCCTGATTAAAACGGCAAATAAAATGAATTTTCTTAGTGATTACCCTAGTTAAGAAAGTTGAAAACTGCTTTAATGAACCCTGATTAAAGCGGCAAATAAAATAAATTTTCTTAGTGATTACCCTAGTTAAGAAAGTTGAAAACTGCTTTAATGAACCCTGATTAAAGCGGCAAATAAAATGAATTTTCTTAATAATTATCCTAATTAAGAAAATTGAAAACTGCTTTAATGAACCCTGATTAAAGCAGTAAATAAAATGAATTTTCTTAATGATTATCCTAGTTAAGAAAGTTAAAAACTGCTTTAATGAACCCTGATTAAAACGGCAAATAAAATGAATTTTCTTAGTGATTACCCTAGTTAAGAAAGTTGAAAACTGCTTTAATGAACCCTGATTAAAGCGGCAAATAAAATAAATTTTCTTAGTGATTACCCTAGTTAAGAAAGTTGAAAACTGCTTTAATGAACCCTGATTAAAGCGGCAAATAAAATGAATTTTCTTAATAATTATCCTAATTAAGAAAATTGAAAACTGCTTTAATGAACCCTGATTAAAGCAGTAAATAAAATGAATTTTCTTAATGATTATCCTAGTTAAGAAAGTTAAAAACTGCTTTAATGAACCCTGATTAAAACGGCAAATAAAATGAATTTTCTTAGTGATTACCCTAGTTAAGAAAGTTGAAAACTGCTTTAATGAACCCTGATTAAAGCGGCAAATAAAATAAATTTTCTTAGTGATTACCCTAGTTAAGAAAGTTGAAAACTGCTTTAATGAACCCTGATTAAAGCGGCAAATAAAATGAATTTTCTTAATAATTATCCTAATTAAGAAAATTGAAAACTGCTTTAATGAACCCTGATTAAAGCAGTAAATAAAATGAATTTTCTTAATGATTATCCTAGTTAAGAAAGTTAAAAACTGCTTTAATGAACCCTGATTAAAACGGCAAATAAAATGAATTTTCTTAGTGATTACCCTAGTTAAGAAAGTTGAAAACTGCTTTAATGAACCCTGATTAAAGCGGCAAATAAAATAAATTTTCTTAGTGATTACCCTAGTTAAGAAAGTTGAAAACTGCTTTAATGAACCCTGATTAAAGCGGCAAATAAAATGAATTTTCTTAATAATTATCCTAATTAAGAAAATTGAAAACTGCTTTAATGAACCCTGATTAAAGCAGTAAATAAAATGAATTTTCTTAATGATTATCCTAGTTAAGAAAGTTAAAAACTGCTTTAATGAACCCTGATTAAAACGGCAAATAAAATGAATTTTCTTAGTGATTACCCTAGTTAAGAAAGTTGAAAACTGCTTTAATGAACCCTGATTAAAGCGGCAAATAAAATAAATTTTCTTAGTGATTACCCTAGTTAAGAAAGTTGAAAACTGCTTTAATGAACCCTGATTAAAGCGGCAAATAAAATGAATTTTCTTAATAATTATCCTAATTAAGAAAATTGAAAACTGCTTTAATGAACCCTGATTAAAGCAGTAAATAAAATGAATTTTCTTAATGATTATCCTAGTTAAGAAAGTTAAAAACTGCTTTAATGAACCCTGATTAAAACGGCAAATAAAATGAATTTTCTTAGTGATTACCCTAGTTAAGAAAGTTGAAAACTGCTTTAATGAACCCTGATTAAAGCGGCAAATAAAATGAATTTTCTTAATAATTATCCTAATTAAGAAAATTGAAAACTGCTTTAATGAACCCTGATTAAAGCAGTAAATAAAATGAATTTTCTTAATGATTATCCTAGTTAAGAAAGTTAAAAACTGCTTTAATGAACCCTGATTAAAACGGCAAATAAAATGAATTTTCTTAGTGATTACCCTAGTTAAGAAAGTTGAAAACTGCTTTAATGAACCCTGATTAAAGCGGCAAATAAAATAAATTTTCTTAGTGATTACCCTAGTTAAGAAAGTTGAAAACTGCTTTAATGAACCCTGATTAAAGCGGCAAATAAAATGAATTTTCTTAATAATTATCCTAATTAAGAAAATTGAAAACTGCTTTAATGAACCCTGATTAAAGCAGTAAATAAAATGAATTTTCTTAATGATTATCCTAGTTAAGAAAGTTAAAAACTGCTTTAATGAACCCTGATTAAAACGGCAAATAAAATGAATTTTCTTAGTGATTACCCTAGTTAAGAAAGTTGAAAACTGCTTCAATGAACCCTGATTAAAGCGGCAAATAAAATAAATTTTCTTAGTGATTACCCTAGTTAAGAAAGTTGAAAACTGCTTTAATGAACCCTGATTAAAGCGGCAAATAAAATGAATTTTCTTAATAATTATCCTAATTAAGAAAATTGAAAACTGCTTTAATGAACCCTGATTAAAGCAGTAAATAAAATGAATTTTCTTAATGATTATCCTAGTTAAGAAAGTTAAAAACTGCTTTAATGAACCCTGATTAAAACGGCAAATAAAATGAATTTTCTTAGTGATTACCCTAGTTAAGAAAGTTGAAAACTGCTTTAATGAACCCTGATTAAAGCGGCAAATAAAATAAATTTTCTTAGTGATTACCCTAGTTAAGAAAGTTGAAAACTGCTTTAATGAACCCTGATTAAAGCGGCAAATAAAATGAATTTTCTTAATAATTATCCTAATTAAGAAAATTGAAAACTGCTTTAATGAACCCTGATTAAAGCAGTAAATAAAATGAATTTTCTTAATGATTATCCTAGTTAAGAAAGTTAAAAACTGCTTTAATGAACCCTGATTAAAACGGCAAATAAAATGAATTTTCTTAGTGATTACCCTAGTTAAGAAAGTTGAAAACTGCTTTAATGAACCCTGATTAAAGCGGCAAATAAAATAAATTTTCTTAGTGATTACCCTAGTTAAGAAAGTTGAAAACTGCTTTAATGAACCCTGATTAAAGCGGCAAATAAAATGAATTTTCTTAATAATTATCCTAATTAAGAAAATTGAAAACTGCTTTAATGAACCCTGATTAAAGCAGTAAATAAAATGAATTTTCTTAATGATTATCCTAGTTAAGAAAGTTAAAAACTGCTTTAATGAACCCTGATTAAAACGGCAAATAAAATGAATTTTCTTAGTGATTACCCTAGTTAAGAAAGTTGAAAACTGCTTTAATGAACCCTGATTAAAGCGGCAAATAAAATAAATTTTCTTAGTGATTACCCTAGTTAAGAAAGTTGAAAACTGCTTTAATGAACCCTGATTAAAGCGGCAAATAAAATGAATTTTCTTAATAATTATCCTAATTAAGAAAATTGAAAACTGCTTTAATGAACCCTGATTAAAGCAGTAAATAAAATGAATTTTCTTAATGATTATCCTAGTTAAGAAAGTTAAAAACTGCTTTAATGAACCCTGATTAAAACGGCAAATAAAATGAATTTTCTTAGTGATTACCCTAGTTAAGAAAGTTGAAAACTGCTTTAATGAACCCTGATTAAAGCGGCAAATAAAATAAATTTTCTTAGTGATTACCCTAGTTAAGAAAGTTGAAAACTGCTTTAATGAACCCTGATTAAAGCGGCAAATAAAATGAATTTTCTTAATAATTATCCTAATTAAGAAAATTGAAAACTGCTTTAATGAACCCTGATTAAAGCAGTAAATAAAATGAATTTTCTTAATGATTATCCTAGTTAAGAAAGTTAAAAACTGCTTTAATGAACCCTGATTAAAACGGCAAATAAAATGAATTTTCTTAGTGATTACCCTAGTTAAGAAAGTTGAAAACTGCTTTAATGAACCCTGATTAAAGCGGCAAATAAAATAAATTTTCTTAGTGATTACCCTAGTTAAGAAAGTTGAAAACTGCTTTAATGAACCCTGATTAAAGCGGCAAATAAAATGAATTTTCTTAATAATTATCCTAATTAAGAAAATTGAAAACTGCTTTAATGAACCCTGATTAAAGCAGTAAATAAAATGAATTTTCTTAATGATTATCCTAGTTAAGAAAGTTAAAAACTGCTTTAATGAACCCTGATTAAAACGGCAAATAAAATGAATTTTCTTAGTGATTACCCTAGTTAAGAAAGTTGAAAACTGCTTTAATGAACCCTGATTAAAGCGGCAAATAAAATAAATTTTCTTAGTGATTACCCTAGTTAAGAAAGTTGAAAACTGCTTTAATGAACCCTGATTAAAGCGGCAAATAAAATGAATTTTCTTAATAATTATCCTAATTAAGAAAATTGAAAACTGCTTTAATGAACCCTGATTAAAGCAGTAAATAAAATGAATTTTCTTAATGATTATCCTAGTTAAGAAAGTTAAAAACTGCTTTAATGAACCCTGATTAAAACGGCAAATAAAATGAATTTTCTTAGTGATTACCCTAGTTAAGAAAGTTGAAAACTGCTTTAATGAACCCTGATTAAAGCGGCAAATAAAATAAATTTTCTTAGTGATTACCCTAGTTAAGAAAGTTGAAAACTGCTTTAATGAACCCTGATTAAAGCGGCAAATAAAATGAATTTTCTTAATAATTATCCTAATTAAGAAAATTGAAAACTGCTTTAATGAACCCTGATTAAAGCAGTAAATAAAATGAATTTTCTTAATGATTATCCTAGTTAAGAAAGTTAAAAACTGCTTTAATGAACCCTGATTAAAACGGCAAATAAAATGAATTTTCTTAGTGATTACCCTAGTTAAGAAAGTTGAAAACTGCTTTAATGAACCCTGATTAAAGCGGCAAATAAAATAAATTTTCTTAGTGATTACCCTAGTTAAGAAAGTTGAAAACTGCTTTAATGAACCCTGATTAAAGCGGCAAATAAAATGAATTTTCTTAATAATTATCCTAATTAAGAAAATTGAAAACTGCTTTAATGAACCCTGATTAAAGCAGTAAATAAAATGAATTTTCTTAATGATTATCCTAGTTAAGAAAGTTAAAAACTGCTTTAATGAACCCTGATTAAAACGGCAAATAAAATGAATTTTCTTAGTGATTACCCTAGTTAAGAAAGTTGAAAACTGCTTTAATGAACCCTGATTAAAGCGGCAAATAAAATAAATTTTCTTAGTGATTACCCTAGTTAAGAAAGTTGAAAACTGCTTTAATGAACCCTGATTAAAGCGGCAAATAAAATGAATTTTCTTAATAATTATCCTAATTAAGAAAATTGAAAACTGCTTTAATGAACCCTGATTAAAGCAGTAAATAAAATGAATTTTCTTAATGATTATCCTAGTTAAGAAAGTTAAAAACTGCTTTAATGAACCCTGATTAAAACGGCAAATAAAATGAATTTTCTTAGTGATTACCCTAGTTAAGAAAGTTGAAAACTGCTTTAATGAACCCTGATTAAAGCGGCAAATAAAATGAATTTTCTTAATAATTATCCTAATTAAGAAAATTGAAAACTGCTTTAATGAACCCTGATTAAAGCAGTAAATAAAATGAATTTTCTTAATGATTATCCTAGTTAAGAAAGTTAAAAACTGCTTTAATGAACCCTGATTAAAACGGCAAATAAAATGAATTTTCTTAGTGATTACCCTAGTTAAGAAAGTTGAAAACTGCTTTAATGAACCCTGATTAAAGCGGCAAATAAAATAAATTTTCTTAGTGATTACCCTAGTTAAGAAAGTTGAAAACTGCTTTAATGAACCCTGATTAAAGCGGCAAATAAAATGAATTTTCTTAATAATTATCCTAATTAAGAAAATTGAAAACTGCTTTAATGAACCCTGATTAAAGCAGTAAATAAAATGAATTTTCTTAATGATTATCCTAGTTAAGAAAGTTAAAAACTGCTTTAATGAACCCTGATTAAAACGGCAAATAAAATGAATTTTCTTAGTGATTACCCTAGTTAAGAAAGTTGAAAACTGCTTTAATGAACCCTGATTAAAGCGGCAAATAAAATAAATTTTCTTAGTGATTACCCTAGTTAAGAAAGTTGAAAACTGCTTTAATGAACCCTGATTAAAGCGGCAAATAAAATGAATTTTCTTAATAATTATCCTAATTAAGAAAATTGAAAACTGCTTTAATGAACCCTGATTAAAGCAGTAAATAAAATGAATTTTCTTAATGATTATCCTAGTTAAGAAAGTTAAAAACTGCTTTAATGAACCCTGATTAAAACGGCAAATAAAATGAATTTTCTTAGTGATTACCCTAGTTAAGAAAGTTGAAAACTGCTTTAATGAACCCTGATTAAAGCGGCAAATAAAATAAATTTTCTTAGTGATTACCCTAGTTAAGAAAGTTGAAAACTGCTTTAATGAACCCTGATTAAAGCGGCAAATAAAATGAATTTTCTTAATAATTATCCTAATTAAGAAAATTGAAAACTGCTTTAATGAACCCTGATTAAAGCAGTAAATAAAATGAATTTTCTTAATGATTATCCTAGTTAAGAAAGTTAAAAACTGCTTTAATGAACCCTGATTAAAACGGCAAATAAAATGAATTTTCTTAGTGATTACCCTAGTTAAGAAAGTTGAAAACTGCTTTAATGAACCCTGATTAAAGCGGCAAATAAAATAAATTTTCTTAGTGATTACCCTAGTTAAGAAAGTTGAAAACTGCTTTAATGAACCCTGATTAAAGCGGCAAATAAAATGAATTTTCTTAATAATTATCCTAATTAAGAAAATTGAAAACTGCTTTAATGAACCCTGATTAAAGCAGTAAATAAAATGAATTTTCTTAATGATTATCCTAGTTAAGAAAGTTAAAAACTGCTTTAATGAACCCTGATTAAAACGGCAAATAAAATGAATTTTCTTAATAATTATCCTAATTAAGAAAATTGAAAACTGCTTTAATGAACCCTGATTAAAGCAGTAAATAAAATGAATTTTCTTAATGATTATCCTAGTTAAGAAAGTTAAAAACTGCTTTAATGAACCCTGATTAAAACGGCAAATAAAATGAATTTTCTTAGTGATTACCCTAGTTAAGAAAGTTGAAAACTGCTTTAATGAACCCTGATTAAAGCGGCAAATAAAATAAATTTTCTTAGTGATTACCCTAGTTAAGAAAGTTGAAAACTGCTTTAATGAACCCTGATTAAAGCGGCAAATAAAATGAATTTTCTTAATAATTATCCTAATTAAGAAAATTGAAAACTGCTTTAATGAACCCTGATTAAAGCAGTAAATAAAATGAATTTTCTTAATGATTATCCTAGTTAAGAAAGTTAAAAACTGCTTTAATGAACCCTGATTAAAACGGCAAATAAAATGAATTTTCTTAGTGATTACCCTAGTTAAGAAAGTTGAAAACTGCTTTAATGAACCCTGATTAAAGCGGCAAATAAAATAAATTTTCTTAGTGATTACCCTAGTTAAGAAAGTTGAAAACTGCTTTAATGAACCCTGATTAAAGCGGCAAATAAAATGAATTTTCTTAATAATTATCCTAATTAAGAAAATTGAAAACTGCTTTAATGAACCCTGATTAAAGCAGTAAATAAAATGAATTTTCTTAATGATTATCCTAGTTAAGAAAGTTAAAAACTGCTTTAATGAACCCTGATTAAAACGGCAAATAAAATGAATTTTCTTAGTGATTACCCTAGTTAAGAAAGTTGAAAACTGCTTTAATGAACCCTGATTAAAGCGGCAAATAAAATAAATTTTCTTAGTGATTACCCTAGTTAAGAAAGTTGAAAACTGCTTTAATGAACCCTGATTAAAGCGGCAAATAAAATGAATTTTCTTAATAATTATCCTAATTAAGAAAATTGAAAACTGCTTTAATGAACCCTGATTAAAGCAGTAAATAAAATGAATTTTCTTAATGATTATCCTAGTTAAGAAAGTTAAAAACTGCTTTAATGAACCCTGATTAAAACGGCAAATAAAATGAATTTTCTTAGTGATTACCCTAGTTAAGAAAGTTGAAAACTGCTTTAATGAACCCTGATTAAAGCGGCAAATAAAATAAATTTTCTTAGTGATTACCCTAGTTAAGAAAGTTGAAAACTGCTTTAATGAACCCTGATTAAAGCGGCAAATAAAATGAATTTTCTTAATAATTATCCTAATTAAGAAAATTGAAAACTGCTTTAATGAACCCTGATTAAAGCAGTAAATAAAATGAATTTTCTTAATGATTATCCTAGTTAAGAAAGTTAAAAACTGCTTTAATGAACCCTGATTAAAACGGCAAATAAAATGAATTTTCTTAGTGATTACCCTAGTTAAGAAAGTTGAAAACTGCTTTAATGAACCCTGATTAAAGCGGCAAATAAAATAAATTTTCTTAGTGATTACCCTAGTTAAGAAAGTTGAAAACTGCTTTAATGAACCCTGATTAAAGCGGCAAATAAAATGAATTTTCTTAATAATTATCCTAATTAAGAAAATTGAAAACTGCTTTAATGAACCCTGATTAAAGCAGTAAATAAAATGAATTTTCTTAATGATTATCCTAGTTAAGAAAGTTAAAAACTGCTTTAATGAACCCTGATTAAAACGGCAAATAAAATGAATTTTCTTAGTGATTACCCTAGTTAAGAAAGTTGAAAACTGCTTTAATGAACCCTGATTAAAGCGGCAAATAAAATAAATTTTCTTAGTGATTACCCTAGTTAAGAAAGTTGAAAACTGCTTTAATGAACCCTGATTAAAGCGGCAAATAAAATGAATTTTCTTAATAATTATCCTAATTAAGAAAATTGAAAACTGCTTTAATGAACCCTGATTAAAGCAGTAAATAAAATGAATTTTCTTAATGATTATCCTAGTTAAGAAAGTTAAAAACTGCTTTAATGAACCCTGATTAAAACGGCAAATAAAATGAATTTTCTTAGTGATTACCCTAGTTAAGAAAGTTGAAAACTGCTTTAATGAACCCTGATTAAAGCGGCAAATAAAATAAATTTTCTTAGTGATTACCCTAGTTAAGAAAGTTGAAAACTGCTTTAATGAACCCTGATTAAAGCGGCAAATAAAATGAATTTTCTTAATAATTATCCTAATTAAGAAAATTGAAAACTGCTTTAATGAACCCTGATTAAAGCAGTAAATAAAATGAATTTTCTTAATGATTATCCTAGTTAAGAAAGTTAAAAACTGCTTTAATGAACCCTGATTAAAACGGCAAATAAAATGAATTTTCTTAGTGATTACCCTAGTTAAGAAAGTTGAAAACTGCTTTAATGAACCCTGATTAAAGCGGCAAATAAAATAAATTTTCTTAGTGATTACCCTAGTTAAGAAAGTTGAAAACTGCTTTAATGAACCCTGATTAAAGCGGCAAATAAAATGAATTTTCTTAATAATTATCCTAATTAAGAAAATTGAAAACTGCTTTAATGAACCCTGATTAAAGCAGTAAATAAAATGAATTTTCTTAATGATTATCCTAGTTAAGAAAGTTAAAAACTGCTTTAATGAACCCTGATTAAAACGGCAAATAAAATGAATTTTCTTAGTGATTACCCTAGTTAAGAAAGTTGAAAACTGCTTTAATGAACCCTGATTAAAGCGGCAAATAAAATAAATTTTCTTAGTGATTACCCTAGTTAAGAAAGTTGAAAACTGCTTTAATGAACCCTGATTAAAGCGGCAAATAAAATGAATTTTCTTAATAATTATCCTAATTAAGAAAATTGAAAACTGCTTTAATGAACCCTGATTAAAGCAGTAAATAAAATGAATTTTCTTAATGATTATCCTAGTTAAGAAAGTTAAAAACTGCTTTAATGAACCCTGATTAAAACGGCAAATAAAATGAATTTTCTTAGTGATTACCCTAGTTAAGAAAGTTGAAAACTGCTTTAATGAACCCTGATTAAAGCGGCAAATAAAATAAATTTTCTTAGTGATTACCCTAGTTAAGAAAGTTGAAAACTGCTTTAATGAACCCTGATTAAAGCGGCAAATAAAATGAATTTTCTTAATAATTATCCTAATTAAGAAAATTGAAAACTGCTTTAATGAACCCTGATTAAAGCAGTAAATAAAATGAATTTTCTTAATGATTATCCTAGTTAAGAAAGTTAAAAACTGCTTTAATGAACCCTGATTAAAACGGCAAATAAAATGAATTTTCTTAGTGATTACCCTAGTTAAGAAAGTTGAAAACTGCTTTAATGAACCCTGATTAAAGCGGCAAATAAAATAAATTTTCTTAGTGATTACCCTAGTTAAGAAAGTTGAAAACTGCTTTAATGAACCCTGATTAAAGCGGCAAATAAAATGAATTTTCTTAATAATTATCCTAATTAAGAAAATTGAAAACTGCTTTAATGAACCCTGATTAAAGCAGTAAATAAAATGAATTTTCTTAATGATTATCCTAGTTAAGAAAGTTAAAAACTGCTTTAATGAACCCTGATTAAAACGGCAAATAAAATGAATTTTCTTAGTGATTACCCTAGTTAAGAAAGTTGAAAACTGCTTTAATGAACCCTGATTAAAGCGGCAAATAAAATAAATTTTCTTAGTGATTACCCTAGTTAAGAAAGTTGAAAACTGCTTTAATGAACCCTGATTAAAGCGGCAAATAAAATGAATTTTCTTAATAATTATCCTAATTAAGAAAATTGAAAACTGCTTTAATGAACCCTGATTAAAGCAGTAAATAAAATGAATTTTCTTAATGATTATCCTAGTTAAGAAAGTTAAAAACTGCTTTAATGAACCCTGATTAAAACGGCAAATAAAATGAATTTTCTTAGTGATTACCCTAGTTAAGAAAGTTGAAAACTGCTTTAATGAACCCTGATTAAAGCGGCAAATAAAATAAATTTTCTTAGTGATTACCCTAGTTAAGAAAGTTGAAAACTGCTTTAATGAACCCTGATTAAAGCGGCAAATAAAATGAATTTTCTTAATAATTATCCTAATTAAGAAAATTGAAAACTGCTTTAATGAACCCTGATTAAAGCAGTAAATAAAATGAATTTTCTTAATGATTATCCTAGTTAAGAAAGTTAAAAACTGCTTTAATGAACCCTGATTAAAACGGCAAATAAAATGAATTTTCTTAGTGATTACCCTAGTTAAGAAAGTTGAAAACTGCTTTAATGAACCCTGATTAAAGCGGCAAATAAAATAAATTTTCTTAGTGATTACCCTAGTTAAGAAAGTTGAAAACTGCTTTAATGAACCCTGATTAAAGCGGCAAATAAAATGAATTTTCTTAATAATTATCCTAATTAAGAAAATTGAAAACTGCTTTAATGAACCCTGATTAAAGCAGTAAATAAAATGAATTTTCTTAATGATTATCCTAGTTAAGAAAGTTAAAAACTGCTTTAATGAACCCTGATTAAAACGGCAAATAAAATGAATTTTCTTAGTGATTACCCTAGTTAAGAAAGTTGAAAACTGCTTTAATGAACCCTGATTAAAGCGGCAAATAAAATAAATTTTCTTAGTGATTACCCTAGTTAAGAAAGTTGAAAACTGCTTTAATGAACCCTGATTAAAGCGGCAAATAAAATGAATTTTCTTAATAATTATCCTAATTAAGAAAATTGAAAACTGCTTTAATGAACCCTGATTAAAGCAGTAAATAAAATGAATTTTCTTAATGATTATCCTAGTTAAGAAAGTTAAAAACTGCTTTAATGAACCCTGATTAAAACGGCAAATAAAATGAATTTTCTTAGTGATTACCCTAGTTAAGAAAGTTGAAAACTGCTTTAATGAACCCTGATTAAAGCGGCAAATAAAATAAATTTTCTTAGTGATTACCCTAGTTAAGAAAGTTGAAAACTGCTTTAATGAACCCTGATTAAAGCGGCAAATAAAATGAATTTTCTTAATAATTATCCTAATTAAGAAAATTGAAAACTGCTTTAATGAACCCTGATTAAAGCAGTAAATAAAATGAATTTTCTTAATGATTATCCTAGTTAAGAAAGTTAAAAACTGCTTTAATGAACCCTGATTAAAACGGCAAATAAAATGAATTTTCTTAGTGATTACCCTAGTTAAGAAAGTTGAAAACTGCTTTAATGAACCCTGATTAAAGCGGCAAATAAAATAAATTTTCTTAGTGATTACCCTAGTTAAGAAAGTTGAAAACTGCTTTAATGAACCCTGATTAAAGCGGCAAATAAAATGAATTTTCTTAATAATTATCCTAATTAAGAAAATTGAAAACTGCTTTAATGAACCCTGATTAAAGCAGTAAATAAAATGAATTTTCTTAATGATTATCCTAGTTAAGAAAGTTAAAAACTGCTTTAATGAACCCTGATTAAAACGGCAAATAAAATGAATTTTCTTAGTGATTACCCTAGTTAAGAAAGTTGAAAACTGCTTTAATGAACCCTGATTAAAGCGGCAAATAAAATAAATTTTCTTAGTGATTACCCTAGTTAAGAAAGTTGAAAACTGCTTTAATGAACCCTGATTAAAGCGGCAAATAAAATGAATTTTCTTAATAATTATCCTAATTAAGAAAATTGAAAACTGCTTTAATGAACCCTGATTAAAGCAGTAAATAAAATGAATTTTCTTAATGATTATCCTAGTTAAGAAAGTTAAAAACTGCTTTAATGAACCCTGATTAAAACGGCAAATAAAATGAATTTTCTTAGTGATTACCCTAGTTAAGAAAGTTGAAAACTGCTTTAATGAACCCTGATTAAAGCGGCAAATAAAATAAATTTTCTTAGTGATTACCCTAGTTAAGAAAGTTGAAAACTGCTTTAATGAACCCTGATTAAAGCGGCAAATAAAATGAATTTTCTTAATAATTATCCTAATTAAGAAAATTGAAAACTGCTTTAATGAACCCTGATTAAAGCAGTAAATAAAATGAATTTTCTTAATGATTATCCTAGTTAAGAAAGTTAAAAACTGCTTTAATGAACCCTGATTAAAACGGCAAATAAAATGAATTTTCTTAGTGATTACCCTAGTTAAGAAAGTTGAAAACTGCTTTAATGAACCCTGATTAAAGCGGCAAATAAAATAAATTTTCTTAGTGATTACCCTAGTTAAGAAAGTTGAAAACTGCTTTAATGAACCCTGATTAAAGCGGCAAATAAAATGAATTTTCTTAATAATTATCCTAATTAAGAAAATTGAAAACTGCTTTAATGAACCCTGATTAAAGCAGTAAATAAAATGAATTTTCTTAATGATTATCCTAGTTAAGAAAGTTAAAAACTGCTTTAATGAACCCTGATTAAAACGGCAAATAAAATGAATTTTCTTAGTGATTACCCTAGTTAAGAAAGTTGAAAACTGCTTTAATGAACCCTGATTAAAGCGGCAAATAAAATAAATTTTCTTAGTGATTACCCTAGTTAAGAAAGTTGAAAACTGCTTTAATGAACCCTGATTAAAGCGGCAAATAAAATAAATTTTCTTAGTGATTACCCTAGTTAAGAAAGTTGAAAACTGCTCTAATGAACCCTGATTAAAGCGGCAAATAAAATGAATTTTCTTAATAATTATCCTAATTAAGAAAATTGAAAACTGCTTTAATGAACCCTGATTAAAGCAGTAAATAAAATGAATTTTCTTAATGATTATCCTAGTTAAGAAAGTTAAAAACTGCTTTAATGAACCCTGATTAAAACGGCAAATAAAATGAATTTTCTTAGTGATTACCCTAGTTAAGAAAGTTGAAAACTGCTTTAATGAACCCTGATTAAAGCGGCAAATAAAATAAATTTTCTTAGTGATTACCCTAGTTAAGAAAGTTGAAAACTGCTTTAATGAACCCTGATTAAAGCGGCAAATAAAATGAATTTTCTTAATAATTATCCTAATTAAGAAAATTGAAAACTGCTTTAATGAACCCTGATTAAAGCAGTAAATAAAATGAATTTTCTTAATGATTATCCTAGTTAAGAAAGTTAAAAACTGCTTTAATGAACCCTGATTAAAACGGCAAATAAAATGAATTTTCTTAGTGATTACCCTAGTTAAGAAAGTTGAAAACTGCTTTAATGAACCCTGATTAAAGCGGCAAATAAAATAAATTTTCTTAGTGATTACCCTAGTTAAGAAAGTTGAAAACTGCTTTAATGAACCCTGATTAAAGCGGCAAATAAAATGAATTTTCTTAATAATTATCCTAATTAAGAAAATTGAAAACTGCTTTAATGAACCCTGATTAAAGCAGTAAATAAAATGAATTTTCTTAATGATTATCCTAGTTAAGAAAGTTAAAAACTGCTTTAATGAACCCTGATTAAAACGGCAAATAAAATGAATTTTCTTAGTGATTACCCTAGTTAAGAAAGTTGAAAACTGCTTTAATGAACCCTGATTAAAGCGGCAAATAAAATAAATTTTCTTAGTGATTACCCTAGTTAAGAAAGTTGAAAACTGCTTTAATGAACCCTGATTAAAGCGGCAAATAAAATGAATTTTCTTAATAATTATCCTAATTAAGAAAATTGAAAACTGCTTTAATGAACCCTGATTAAAGCAGTAAATAAAATGAATTTTCTTAATGATTATCCTAGTTAAGAAAGTTAAAAACTGCTTTAATGAACCCTGATTAAAACGGCAAATAAAATGAATTTTCTTAGTGATTACCCTAGTTAAGAAAGTTGAAAACTGCTTTAATGAACCCTGATTAAAGCGGCAAATAAAATAAATTTTCTTAGTGATTACCCTAGTTAAGAAAGTTGAAAACTGCTTTAATGAACCCTGATTAAAGCGGCAAATAAAATGAATTTTCTTAATAATTATCCTAATTAAGAAAATTGAAAACTGCTTTAATGAACCCTGATTAAAGCAGTAAATAAAATGAATTTTCTTAATGATTATCCTAGTTAAGAAAGTTAAAAACTGCTTTAATGAACCCTGATTAAAACGGCAAATAAAATGAATTTTCTTAGTGATTACCCTAGTTAAGATAGTTGAAAACTGCTTTAATGAACCCTGATTAAAGCGGCAAATAAAATAAATTTTCTTAGTGATTACCCTAGTTAAGAAAGTTGAAAACTGCTTTAATGAACCCTGATTAAAGCGGCAAATAAAATGAATTTTCTTAATAATTATCCTAATTAAGAAAATTGAAAACTGCTTTAATGAACCCTGATTAAAGCAGTAAATAAAATGAATTTTCTTAATGATTATCCTAGTTAAGAAAGTTAAAAACTGCTTTAATGAACCCTGATTAAAACGGCAAATAAAATGAATTTTCTTAGTGATTACCCTAGTTAAGAAAGTTGAAAACTGCTTTAATGAACCCTGATTAAAGCGGCAAATAAAATAAATTTTCTTAGTGATTACCCTAGTTAAGAAAGTTGAAAACTGCTTTAATGAACCCTGATTAAAGCGGCAAATAAAATGAATTTTCTTAATAATTATCCTAATTAATAAAATTGAAAACTGCTTTAATGAACCCTGATTAAAGCAGTAAATAAAATGAATTTTCTTAATGATTATCCTAGTTAAGAAAGTTAAAAACTGCTTTAATGAACCCTGATTAAAACGGCAAATAAAATGAATTTTCTTAGTGATTACCCTAGTTAAGAAAGTTGAAAACTGCTTTAATGAACCCTGATTAAAGCGGCAAATAAAATAAATTTTCTTAGTGATTACCCTAGTTAAGAAAGTTGAAAACTGCTTTAATGAACCCTGATTAAAGCGGCAAATAAAATGAATTTTCTTAATAATTATCCTAATTAAGAAAATTGAAAACTGCTTTAATGAACCCTGATTAAAGCAGTAAATAAAATGAATTTTCTTAATGATTATCCTAGTTAAGAAAGTTAAAAACTGCTTTAATGAACCCTGATTAAAACGGCAAATAAAATGAATTTTCTTAGTGATTACCCTAGTTAAGAAAGTTGAAAACTGCTTTAATGAACCCTGATTAAAGCGGCAAATAAAATAAATTTTCTTAGTGATTACCCTAGTTAAGAAAGTTGAAAACTGCTTTAATGAACCCTGATTAAAGCGGCAAATAAAATGAATTTTCTTAATAATAATAATAATAATAATAATAATAATAATTTTATTGATCCTTTAAGACAAATCAATGTATAGGACATGTCATCAGAAAGAAAGAAGAAATACATTAGCTTACAATTATGACATCATTGAGATACTCATTTACATTATAATAACATCTACTTAACATTAACTTTTTAACAACTTTTTTGAATTTGCTAGAATCAAGAGCTCGAATATTGTGGGGCAAATGGTTATAAAGTTTGATGCACTGATAAGAAGGAGACATCTCAAACCTAGTTGTCCTATGCTTAGGCACAAACAATGTTCTTTCACTTCTGGTGCCATAGTTATGAAAACTAGACAACCGAACAATACGTTCCTCATTTTCTTTTACATGTACAAGACACTTGAGAATGAAAATGGATGATAAAGTCAGAACATTATTTTCCATGAATATGGGTCTACAGGACGAACGTGGAGGTATGCTGAATATCATCCGTAAAATACGTTTTTGTATTATGAAAGCTCTCCCAACGTCTGAACTGTTCCCCCATAGTAGAATATTGTACGTTAAGTGACTATAAACCAAGCTGTAATAGACATTCATGAGTGATTCAGAGGGAAGTGAGTTTTTCACCCTATTTATAGCATAGTAAGAACTGTTCAATTTTTTGCACACAGAATCAATGTGCAAACCCCATTTTAAATTATTGTCCAGGTAAATGCCAAGAAATTTTGCACTATTTTTAGATAGGATAACACTATTTAAATGATGCAGCACCAGTACACGATCACACTGTCCAATTGTGAAGTAGATACATTCGGTTTTATTTATGTTTATCATTAAGTTGTTTTTATGACACCAGTTCACGAAACTTTCCAATAACAGTTGACATAGGGACTGAACTTCATCGAATGTTGAGGCCGAAATGATTACCGAAGCATCATCAGCAAAAAGACTCATCATAAATTTCCTTATCAGCGACGGAAAGCCTCTGCACGCAAGTAGATATTGGAACATCATTCTCAAATTAACGGGGAGGTCATTGATGAAAAGAAGGAATATAAGAGGCCCAAGGACTGATCCTTGAGGTACTCCAAGACTCAGATCGTGTTCGTCAGATAGACAGCTATCAACTTTCACAAAAATGGATCTTCCCTCGAGATAGCTTTGGAGCCAATCCAGAAATACACCTCGAAACCCCAAGTTGTAACACTTGTGTAGTATGAATCGAAATGTAAGACTATCGAATGCTCGTGAGAGGTCGAAAAATAAGGCTGCTACATGCAAACCTTTATCAAGGCATTCATACACATAACCAACAAAGGAAACCGCAGCTGTCTCCGTTGAACGACCTGATCTGAAACCATGCTGAGCATTATCGAGTATACCGAACTTGTCAAGATACTTGATCATACGGTTGAACACGACTCTTTCGAATACTTTAGAAAATACGCTCAGAATAGAAATTGGTCTGTAATTTGTGATGCTATTAATATCGTTTTTCTTAAAGACTGGAACAACTAGGGCTCTTTTCAGGATAGAGGGAAAGATGCCAGAACTGACAGAAAGATTAATACAATGAGTGAAATGCCCACAAATATCTGAGCTTATCAACTTTAGTATTTTAGCAGATATAGAATCAGCTCCTGCACATTTATTTTTCAGCATTTTAATTACATCAGCCACTTCGCACTCAATTACTGGATGGAAAAAAAATGTTGTGTTTGACATTACTGAAGAAGTGCATGAGGAAGATAAAGAGTTCCCATAGTATAGACGGAGGGTGGTTTCGGTTACTGTTGAGAAGTAAGTGGCAAAAATCTTTGCCAACTCCAGGGTATCATTGTACGAGACACCATCAACGAGAAGCTCAACACGCTTATCATTTCTGCCCTTTCGGCCAGTCAAGCTATTCACCATGGACCATACTGTTTTATTTTTATTATCCGATCTATTAATAAGGTCATTATGAAATCTTAATTTAGTATTTCTTAATAATGAGTTATACTCGCTTTTGGTTTTCTTGTACAAAGTATAAGTGCTGTGAGACTTTATATTCGAGTGTAACCAGTGCAGATTCAAAAGTTTACGTTTGGCCAGTACTACTTCTGGAGTTATCCAACTATTTGTTTTATGATTGTTAGTAGGCAATTTCACCAAAGGACAGCATAATTCAAATGTACTCTGAATCGCATCAACGAATGCTTGGAAATATTATATCCTAATTAAGAAAATTGAAAACTGCTTTAATGAACCCTGATTAAAGCAGTAAATAAAATGAATTTTCTTAATGATTATCCTAGTTAAGAAAGTTAAAAACTGCTTTAATGAACCCTGATTAAAACGGCAAATAAAATGAATTTTCTTAGTGATTACCCTAGTTAAGAAAGTTGAAAACTGCTTTAATGAACCCTGATTAAAGCGGCAAATAAAATAAATTTTCTTAGTGATTACCCTAGTTAAGAAAGTTGAAAACTGCTTTAATGAACCCTGATTAAAGCGGCAAATAAAATGAATTTTCTTAATAATTATCCTAATTAAGAAAATTGAAAACTGCTTTAATGAACCCTGATTAAAGCAGTAAATAAAATGAATTTTCTTAATGATTATCCTAGTTAAGAAAGTTAAAAACTGCTTTAATGAACCCTGATTAAAACGGCAAATAAAATGAATTTTCTTAGTGATTACCCTAGTTAAGAAAGTTGAAAACTGCTTTAATGAACCCTGATTAAAGCGGCAAATAAAATAAATTTTCTTAGTGATTACCCTAGTTAAGAAAGTTGAAAACTGCTTTAATGAACCCTGATTAAAGCGGCAAATAAAATGAATTTTCTTAATAATTATCCTAATTAAGAAAATTGAAAACTGCTTTAATGAACCCTGATTAAAGCAGTAAATAAAATGAATTTTCTTAATGATTATCCTAGTTAAGAAAGTTAAAAACTGCTTTAATGAACCCTGATTAAAACGGCAAATAAAATGAATTTTCTTAGTGATTACCCTAGTTAAGAAAGTTGAAAACTGCTTTAATGAACCCTGATTAAAGCGGCAAATAAAATAAATTTTCTTAGTGATTACCCTAGTTAAGAAAGTTGAAAACTGCTTTAATGAACCCTGATTAAAGCGGCAAATAAAATGAATTTTCTTAATAATTATCCTAATTAAGAAAATTGAAAACTGCTTTAATGAACCCTGATTAAAGCAGTAAATAAAATGAATTTTCTTAATGATTATCCTAGTTAAGAAAGTTAAAAACTGCTTTAATGAACCCTGATTAAAACGGCAAATAAAATGAATTTTCTTAGTGATTACCCTAGTTAAGAAAGTTGAAAACTGCTTTAATGAACCCTGATTAAAGCGGCAAATAAAATAAATTTTCTTAGTGATTACCCTAGTTAAGAAAGTTGAAAACTGCTTTAATGAACCCTGATTAAAGCGGCAAATAAAATGAATTTTCTTAATAATTATCCTAATTAAGAAAATTGAAAACTGCTTTAATGAACCCTGATTAAAGCAGTAAATAAAATGAATTTTCTTAATGATTATCCTAGTTAAGAAAGTTAAAAACTGCTTTAATGAACCCTGATTAAAACGGCAAATAAAATGAATTTTCTTAGTGATTACCCTAGTTAAGAAAGTTGAAAACTGCTTTAATGAACCCTGATTAAAGCGGCAAATAAAATAAATTTTCTTAGTGATTACCCTAGTTAAGAAAGTTGAAAACTGCTTTAATGAACCCTGATTAAAGCGGCAAATAAAATGAATTTTCTTAATAATTATCCTAATTAAGAAAATTGAAAACTGCTTTAATGAACCCTGATTAAAGCAGTAAATAAAATGAATTTTCTTAATGATTATCCTAGTTAAGAAAGTTAAAAACTGCTTTAATGAACCCTGATTAAAACGGCAAATAAAATGAATTTTCTTAGTGATTACCCTAGTTAAGAAAGTTGAAAACTGCTTTAATGAACCCTGATTAAAGCGGCAAATAAAATAAATTTTCTTAGTGATTACCCTAGTTAAGAAAGTTGAAAACTGCTTTAATGAACCCTGATTAAAGCGGCAAATAAAATGAATTTTCTTAATAATTATCCTAATTAAGAAAATTGAAAACTGCTTTAATGAACCCTGATTAAAGCAGTAAATAAAATGAATTTTCTTAATGATTATCCTAGTTAAGAAAGTTAAAAACTGCTTTAATGAACCCTGATTAAAACGGCAAATAAAATGAATTTTCTTAGTGATTACCCTAGTTAAGAAAGTTGAAAACTGCTTTAATGAACCCTGATTAAAGCGGCAAATAAAATAAATTTTCTTAGTGATTACCCTAGTTAAGAAAGTTGAAAACTGCTTTAATGAACCCTGATTAAAGCGGCAAATAAAATGAATTTTCTTAATAATTATCCTAATTAAGAAAATTGAAAACTGCTTTAATGAACCCTGATTAAAGCAGTTAATAAAATGAATTTTCTTAATGATTATCCTAGTTAAGAAAGTTAAAAACTGCTTTAATGAACCCTGATTAAAACGGCAAATAAAATGAATTTTCTTAGTGATTACCCTAGTTAAGAAAGTTGAAAACTGCTTTAATGAACCCTGATTAAAGCGGCAAATAAAATAAATTTTCTTAGTGATTACCCTAGTTAAGAAAGTTGAAAACTGCTTTAATGAACCCTGATTAAAGCGGCAAATAAAATGAATTTTCTTAATAATTATCCTAATTAAGAAAATTGAAAACTGCTTTAATGAACCCTGATTAAAGCAGTAAATAAAATGAATTTTCTTAATGATTATCCTAGTTAAGAAAGTTAAAAACTGCTTTAATGAACCCTGATTAAAACGGCAAATAAAATGAATTTTCTTAGTGATTACCCTAGTTAAGAAAGTTGAAAACTGCTTTAATGAACCCTGATTAAAGCGGCAAATAAAATAAATTTTCTTAGTGATTACCCTAGTTAAGAAAGTTGAAAACTGCTTTAATGAACCCTGATTAAAGCGGCAAATAAAATGAATTTTCTTAATAATTATCCTAATTAAGAAAATTGAAAACTGCTTTAATGAACCCTGATTAAAGCAGTAAATAAAATGAATTTTCTTAATGATTATCCTAGTTAAGAAAGTTAAAAACTGCTTTAATGAACCCTGATTAAAACGGCAAATAAAATGAATTTTCTTAGTGATTACCCTAGTTAAGAAAGTTGAAAACTGCTTTAATGAACCCTGATTTAAAGCGGCAAATAAAATAAATTTTCTTAGTGATTACCCTAGTTAAGAAAGTTGAAAACTGCTTTAATGAACCCTGATTAAAGCGGCAAATAAAATGAATTTTCTTAATAATTATCCTAATTAAGAAAATTGAAAACTGCTTTAATGAACCCTGATTAAAGCAGTAAATAAAATGAATTTTCTTAATGATTATCCTAGTTAAGAAAGTTAAAAACTGCTTTAATGAACCCTGATTAAAACGGCAAATAAAATGAATTTTCTTAGTGATTACCCTAGTTAAGAAAGTTGAAAACTGCTTTAATGAACCCTGATTAAAGCGGCAAATAAAATAAATTTTCTTAGTGATTACCCTAGTTAAGAAAGTTGAAAACTGCTTTAATGAACCCTGATTAAAGCGGCAAATAAAATGAATTTTCTTAATAATTATCCTAATTAAGAAAATTGAAAACTGCTTTAATGAACCCTGATTAAAGCAGTAAATAAAATGAATTTTCTTAATGATTATCCTAGTTAAGAAAGTTAAAAACTGCTTTAATGAACCCTGATTAAAACGGCAAATAAAATGAATTTTCTTAGTGATTACCCTAGTTAAGAAAGTTGAAAACTGCTTTAATGAACCCTGATTAAAGCGGCAAATAAAATAAATTTTCTTAGTGATTACCCTAGTTAAGAAAGTTGAAAACTGCTTTAATGAACCCTGATTAAAGCGGCAAATAAAATGAATTTTCTTAATAATTATCCTAATTAAGAAAATTGAAAACTGCTTTAATGAACCCTGATTAAAGCAGTAAATAAAATGAATTTTCTTAATGATTATCCTAGTTAAGAAAGTTAAAAACTGCTTTAATGAACCCTGATTAAAACGGCAAATAAAATGAATTTTCTTAGTGATTACCCTAGTTAAGAAAGTTGAAAACTGCTTTAATGAACCCTGATTAAAGCGGCAAATAAAATAAATTTTCTTAGTGATTACCCTAGTTAAGAAAGTTGAAAACTGCTTTAATGAACCCTGATTAAAGCGGCAAATAAAATGAATTTTCTTAATAATTATCCTAATTAAGAAAATTGAAAACTGCTTTAATGAACCCTGATTAAAGCAGTAAATAAAATGAATTTTCTTAATGATTATCCTAGTTAAGAAAGTTAAAAACTGCTTTAATGAACCCTGATTAAAACGGCAAATAAAATGAATTTTCTTAGTGATTACCCTAGTTAAGAAAGTTGAAAACTGCTTTAATGAACCCTGATTAAAGCGGCAAATAAAATAAATTTTCTTAGTGATTACCCTAGTTAAGAAAGTTGAAAACTGCTTTAATGAACCCTGATTAAAGCGGCAAATAAAATGAATTTTCTTAATAATTATCCTAATTAAGAAAATTGAAAACTGCTTTAATGAACCCTGATTAAAGCAGTAAATAAAATGAATTTTCTTAATGATTATCCTAGTTAAGAAAGTTAAAAACTGCTTTAATGAACCCTGATTAAAACGGCAAATAAAATGAATTTTCTTAGTGATTACCCTAGTTAAGAAAGTTGAAAACTGCTTTAATGAACCCTGATTAAAGCGGCAAATAAAATAAATTTTCTTAGTGATTACCCTAGTTAAGAAAGTTGAAAACTGCTTTAATGAACCCTGATTAAAGCGGCAAATAAAATGAATTTTCTTAATAATTATCCTAATTAAGAAAATTGAAAACTGCTTTAATGAACCCTGATTAAAGCAGTAAATAAAATGAATTTTCTTAATGATTATCCTAGTTAAGAAAGTTAAAAACTGCTTTAATGAACCCTGATTAAAACGGCAAATAAAATGAATTTTCTTAGTGATTACCCTAGTTAAGAAAGTTGAAAACTGCTTTAATGAACCCTGATTAAAGCGGCAAATAAAATAAATTTTCTTAGTGATTACCCTAGTTAAGAAAGTTGAAAACTGCTTTAATGAACCCTGATTAAAGCGGCAAATAAAATGAATTTTCTTAATAATTATCCTAATTAAGAAAATTGAAAACTGCTTTAATGAACCCTGATTAAAGCAGTAAATAAAATGAATTTTCTTAATGATTATCCTAGTTAAGAAAGTTAAAAACTGCTTTAATGAACCCTGATTAAAACGGCAAATAAAATGAATTTTCTTAGTGATTACCCTAGTTAAGAAAGTTGAAAACTGCTTTAATGAACCCTGATTAAAGCGGCAAATAAAATAAATTTTCTTAGTGATTACCCTAGTTAAGAAAGTTGAAAACTGCTTTAATGAACCCTGATTAAAGCGGCAAATAAAATGAATTTTCTTAATAATTATCCTAATTAAGAAAATTGAAAACTGCTTTAATGAACCCTGATTAAAGCAGTAAATAAAATGAATTTTCTTAATGATTATCCTAGTTAAGAAAGTTAAAAACTGCTTTAATGAACCCTGATTAAAACGGCAAATAAAATGAATTTTCTTAGTGATTACCCTAGTTAAGAAAGTTGAAAACTGCTTTAATGAACCCTGATTAAAGCGGCAAATAAAATAAATTTTCTTAGTGATTACCCTAGTTAAGAAAGTTGAAAACTGCTTTAATGAACCCTGATTAAAGCGGCAAATAAAATGAATTTTCTTAATAATTATCCTAATTAAGAAAATTGAAAACTGCTTTAATGAACCCTGATTAAAGCAGTTAATAAAATGAATTTTCTTAATGATTATCCTAGTTAAGAAAGTTAAAAACTGCTTTAATGAACCCTGATTAAAACGGCAAATAAAATGAATTTTCTTAGTGATTACCCTAGTTAAGAAAGTTGAAAACTGCTTTAATGAACCCTGATTAAAGCGGCAAATAAAATAAATTTTCTTAGTGATTACCCTAGTTAAGAAAGTTGAAAACTGCTTTAATGAACCCTGATTAAAGCGGCAAATAAAATGAATTTTCTTAATAATTATCCTAATTAAGAAAATTGAAAACTGCTTTAATGAACCCTGATTAAAGCAGTAAATAAAATGAATTTTCTTAATGATTATCCTAGTTAAGAAAGTTAAAAACTGCTTTAATGAACCCTGATTAAAACGGCAAATAAAATGAATTTTCTTAGTGATTACCCTAGTTAAGAAAGTTGAAAACTGCTTTAATGAACCCTGATTAAAGCGGCAAATAAAATAAATTTTCTTAGTGATTACCCTAGTTAAGAAAGTTGAAAACTGCTTTAATGAACCCTGATTAAAGCGGCAAATAAAATGAATTTTCTTAATAATTATCCTAATTAAGAAAATTGAAAACTGCTTTAATGAACCCTGATTAAAGCAGTAAATAAAATGAATTTTCTTAATGATTATCCTAGTTAAGAAAGTTAAAAACTGCTTTAATGAACCCTGATTAAAACGGCAAATAAAATGAATTTTCTTAGTGATTACCCTAGTTAAGAAAGTTGAAAACTGCTTTAATGAACCCTGATTAAAGCGGCAAATAAAATAAATTTTCTTAGTGATTACCCTAGTTAAGAAAGTTGAAAACTGCTTTAATGAACCCTGATTAAAGCGGCAAATAAAATGAATTTTCTTAATAATTATCCTAATTAAGAAAATTGAAAACTGCTTTAATGAACCCTGATTAAAGCAGTAAATAAAATGAATTTTCTTAATGATTATCCTAGTTAAGAAAGTTAAAAACTGCTTTAATGAACCCTGATTAAAACGGCAAATAAAATGAATTTTCTTAGTGATTACCCTAGTTAAGAAAGTTGAAAACTGCTTTAATGAACCCTGATTAAAGCGGCAAATAAAATAAATTTTCTTAGTGATTACCCTAGTTAAGAAAGTTGAAAACTGCTTTAATGAACCCTGATTAAAGCGGCAAATAAAATGAATTTTCTTAATAATTATCCTAATTAAGAAAATTGAAAACTGCTTTAATGAACCCTGATTAAAGCAGTAAATAAAATGAATTTTCTTAATGATTATCCTAGTTAAGAAAGTTAAAAACTGCTTTAATGAACCCTGATTAAAACGGCAAATAAAATGAATTTTCTTAGTGATTACCCTAGTTAAGAAAGTTGAAAACTGCTTTAATGAACCCTGATTAAAGCGGCAAATAAAATAAATTTTCTTAGTGATTACCCTAGTTAAGAAAGTTGAAAACTGCTTTAATGAACCCTGATTAAAGCGGCAAATAAAATGAATTTTCTTAATAATTATCCTAATTAAGAAAATTGAAAACTGCTTTAATGAACCCTGATTAAAGCAGTAAATAAAATGAATTTTCTTAATGATTATCCTAGTTAAGAAAGTTAAAAACTGCTTTAATGAACCCTGATTAAAACGGCAAATAAAATGAATTTTCTTAGTGATTACCCTAGTTAAGAAAGTTGAAAACTGCTTTAATGAACCCTGATTAAAGCGGCAAATAAAATAAATTTTCTTAGTGATTACCCTAGTTAAGAAAGTTGAAAACTGCTTTAATGAACCCTGATTAAAGCGGCAAATAAAATGAATTTTCTTAATAATTATCCTAATTAAGAAAATTGAAAACTGCTTTAATGAACCCTGATTAAAGCAGTAAATAAAATGAATTTTCTTAATGATTATCCTAGTTAAGAAAGTTAAAAACTGCTTTAATTAACCCTGATTAAAACGGCAAATAAAATGAATTTTCTTAGTGATTACCCTAGTTAAGAAAGTTGAAAACTGCTTTAATGAACCCTGATTAAAGCGGCAAATAAAATAAATTTTCTTAGTGATTACCCTAGTTAAGAAAGTTGAAAACTGCTTTAATGAACCCTGATTAAAGCGGCAAATAAAATGAATTTTCTTAATAATTATCCTAATTAAGAAAATTGAAAACTGCTTTAATGAACCCTGATTAAAGCAGTAAATAAAATGAATTTTCTTAATGATTATCCTAGTTAAGAAAGTTAAAAACTGCTTTAATGAACCCTGATTAAAACGGCAAATAAAATGAATTTTCTTAGTGATTACCCTAGTTAAGAAAGTTGAAAACTGCTTTAATGAACCCTGATTAAAGCGGCAAATAAAATAAATTTTCTTAGTGATTACCCTAGTTAAGAAAGTTGAAAACTGCTTTAATGAACCCTGATTAAAGCGGCAAATAAAATGAATTTTCTTAATAATTATCCTAATTAGGAAAATTGAAAACTGCTTTAATGAACCCTGATTAAAGCAGTAAATAAAATGAATTTTCTTAATGATTATCCTAGTTAAGAAAGTTAAAAACTGCTTTAATGAACCCTGATTAAAACGGCAAATAAAATGAATTTTCTTAGTGATTACCCTAGTTAAGAAAGTTGAAAACTGCTTTAATGAACCCTGATTAAAGCGGCAAATAAAATAAATTTTCTTAGTGATTACCCTAGTTAAGAAAGTTGAAAACTGCTTTAATGAACCCTGATTAAAGCGGCAAATAAAATGAATTTTCTTAATAATTATCCTAATTAAGAAAATTGAAAACTGCTTTAATGAACCCTGATTAAAGCAGTAAATAAAATGAATTTTCTTAATGATTATCCTAGTTAAGAAAGTTAAAAACTGCTTTAATGAACCCTGATTAAAACGGCAAATAAAATGAATTTTCTTAGTGATTACCCTAGTTAAGAAAGTTGAAAACTGCTTTAATGAACCCTGATTAAAGCGGCAAATAAAATAAATTTTCTTAGTGATTACCCTAGTTAAGAAAGTTGAAAACTGCTTTAATGAACCCTGATTAAAGCGGCAAATAAAATGAATTTTCTTAATAATTATCCTAATTAAGAAAATTGAAAACTGCTTTAATGAACCCTGATTAAAGCAGTAAATAAAATGAATTTTCTTAATGATTATCCTAGTTAAGAAAGTTAAAAACTGCTTTAATGAACCCTGATTAAAACGGCAAATAAAATGAATTTTCTTAGTGATTACCCTAGTTAAGAAAGTTGAAAACTGCTTTAATGAACCCTGATTAAAGCGGCAAATAAAATAAATTTTCTTAGTGATTACCCTAGTTAAGAAAGTTGAAAACTGCTTTAATGAACCCTGATTAAAGCGGCAAATAAAATGAATTTTCTTAATAATTATCCTAATTAAGAAAATTGAAAACTGCTTTAATGAACCCTGATTAAAGCAGTAAATAAAATGAATTTTCTTAATGATTATCCTAGTTAAGAAAGTTAAAAACTGCTTTAATGAACCCTGATTAAAACGGCAAATAAAATGAATTTTCTTAGTGATTACCCTAGTTAAGAAAGTTGAAAACTGCTTTAATGAACCCTGATTAAAGCGGCAAATAAAATAAATTTTCTTAGTGATTACCCTAGTTAAGAAAGTTGAAAACTGCTTTAATGAACCCTGATTAAAGCGGCAAATAAAATGAATTTTCTTAATAATTATCCTAATTAAGAAAATTGAAAACTGCTTTAATGAACCCTGATTAAAGCAGTAAATAAAATGAATTTTCTTAATGATTATCCTAGTTAAGAAAGTTAAAAACTGCTTTAATGAACCCTGATTAAAACGGCAAATAAAATGAATTTTCTTAGTGATTACCCTAGTTAAGAAAGTTGAAAACTGCTTTAATGAACCCTGATTAAAGCGGCAAATAAAATAAATTTTCTTAGGCTTGAGATAGAAGGATTTTGTTTTTTTTTGAATTCATGAATAAATCTGGGTTTTCTCGAAATTGGCTTGAGATAGAAGGATTCTGTTTTTACAAAATTCATGAATATTTTATGTTCTCGGATCAACTTCCATCGGACGAAGTTGAGTCCATCCTGTCCGAAAATATTGGACAGGATGGACTCAACTTCATCCGATGTAAACTAATCCAAGTACATAAAATATTCATGAATTTAAGTTAAAACAAAATCCTTCTATCTCAAGCCAATTCCGAGAAAACTCAGATTTTGTAAAATGAAAATTCGCTTCGAAAATATTGGACAGGATGGACTCAACTTCATTCGATGGAAGTTGACTCAAGTACATAAAATATTCATGAATTTTGGTAAGAACAAAATCCTTCTATCTCAAGCCAATTTCGAGAAAACTCAGATTTTGTAAAATAAAAATTCGCTTCGAAAATATTGGACAGGATGGACTCAACTTCATCCGATGGAAGTTGATCCAAGTACATGAAATATTCATGAATTTTAGTAAAAACAGAATCCTTCTATCTCGAGCCAATTTCGAGAAAACCCAGATTTATTCATGAATTTAAAAAAAAACAAAATCCTTCTATCTCAAGCCAATTTCGAGAAAACTCAGATTTTGTAGAATAAAAATTCGTTTCGAAAATATTGGACAGAATGGACTCAACTTCATCCGATGGAAGTTAATCCAAGTACATAAAATATTCATGAATTTTAGTAAAAACGAAATCCTTCTATCCCAAGCCAATTTCGAGATAACTCAGATTTTGTAAAATAAAAATTCGCTTCGAAAATAATGGAAAGGATGTACTCAACTTCATCCGATGGGAGTTAATCCAAGTACATAAGATATTCATGAATTTTAGTAAAAACAAAATCCTTCTATCTCAAGCCAATTTCGAGAAAACTCAGATTTTGTAAAATAAAAATTCGCTTCGAAAATATTGGACAGGATGGACTCAACTTCATCCGATGGAAGTTAATCCAAGTACATAAAATATTCATGAATTTTAGTAAAAACAAAATCCTTCTATCCCAAGCCAATTTCGAGAAAACTCAGATTTTGTAAAATAAAAATTCGCTTCGAAGATATTGGACAGGATGGACTCAACTTCATCCGATGGAAGTTGATCCAAGTACATAAAATATTCATGAAATTTAGTAAAAACAGAATCCTTCTCAAGCCAATTTCGAGAAAACCCAGATTTTTTGAAATAAAAATTCGCTTCGAAAATATTGGACAGGATGGACTCAACTTCATCCGATGGAAGTTAATCCAAGTACATAAAATAATCATGAATTTTAGTAAAAACAGAATCCTAAGGTGAGGTGAGGTGAGGTGAGGTGAGGTGAGGTGAGGTGAGGTGAGGTGAGGTGAGGTGAGGTGAGGTGAGGTGAGGTGAGGTGAGGTGAGGTGAGGTGAGGTGAGGTGAGGTGAGGTGAGGTGAGGTGAGGTGAGGTGAGGTGATGTGATGTGATGTGATGTGATGTGATGTGATGTGATGTGATGTGATGTGATGTGATGTGATGTGATGTGATGTGATGTGATGTGATGTGATGTGATGTGATGTGATGTGATGTGATGTGATGTGATGTGATGTGATGTGATGTGATGTGATGTGATGTGATGTGATGTGATGTGATGTGATGTGATGTGATGTGATGTGATGTGATGTGATGTGATGTGATGTGATGTGATGTGATGTGATGTGATGTGATGTGATGTGATGTGATGTGATGTGATGTGATGTGATGTGATGTGATGTGATGTGATGTGATGTGATGTGATGTGATGTGATGTGATGTGATGTGATGTGATGTGATGTGATGTGATGTGATGTGATGTGATGTGATGTGATGTGATGTGATGTGATGTGATGTGATGTGATGTGATGTGATGTGATGTGATGTGATGTGATGTGATGTGATGTGATGTGATGTGATGTGATGTGATGTGATGTGATGTGATGTGATGTGATGTGATGTGATGTGATGTGATGTGATGTGATGTGATGTGATGTGATGTGATGTGATGTGATGTGATGTGATGTGATGTGATGTGATGTGATGTGATGTGATGTGATGTGATGTGATGTGATGTGATGTGATGTGATGTGATGTGATGTGATGTGATGTGATGTGATGTGATGTGATGTGATGTGATGTGATGTGATGTGATGTGATGTGATGTGATGTGATGTGATGTGATGTGATGTGATGTGATGTGATGTGATGTGATGTGATGTGATGTGATGTGATGTGATGTGATGTGATGTGATGTGATGTGATGTGATGTGATGTGATGTGATGTGATGTGATGTGATGTGATGTGATGTGATGTGATGTGATGTGATGTGATGTGATGTGATGTGATGTGATGTGATGTGATGTGATGTGATGTGATGTGATGTGATGTGATGTGATGTGATGTGATGTGATGTGATGTGATGTGATGTGATGTGATGTGATGTGATGTGATGTGATGTGATGTGATGTGATGTGATGTGATGTGATGTGATGTGATGTGATGTGATGTGATGTGATGTGATGTGATGTGATGTGATGTGATGTGATGTGATGTGATGTGATGTGATGTGATGTGATGTGATGTGATGTGATGTGATGTGATGTGATGTGATGTGATGTGATGTGATGTGATGTGATGTGATGTGATGTGATGTGATGTGATGTGATGTGATGTGATGTGATGTGATGTGATGTGATGTGATGTGATGTGATGTGATGTGATGTGATGTGATGTGATGTGATGTGATGTGATGTGATGTGATGTGATGTGATGTGATGTGATGTGATGTGATGTGATGTGATGTGATGTGATGTGATGTGATGTGATGTGATGTGATGTGATGTGATGTGATGTGATGTGATGTGATGTGATGTGATGTGATGTGATGTGATGTGATGTGATGTGATGTGATGTGATGTGATGTGATGTGATGTGATGTGATGTGATGTGATGTGATGTGATGTGATGTGATGTGATGTGATGTGATGTGATGTGATGTGATGTGATGTGATGTGATGTGATGTGATGTGATGTGATGTGATGTGATGTGATGTGATGTGATGTGATGTGATGTGATGTGATGTGATGTGATGTGATGTGATGTGATGTGATGTGATGTGATGTGATGTGATGTGATGTGATGTGATGTGATGTGATGTGATGTGATGTGATGTGATGTGATGTGATGTGATGTGATGTGATGTGATGTGATGTGATGTGATGTGATGTGATGTGATGTGATGTGATGTGATGTGATGTGATGTGATGTGATGTGATGTGATGTGATGTGATGTGATGTGATGTGATGTGATGTGATGTGATGTGATGTGATGTGATGTGATGTGATGTGATGTGATGTGATGTGATGTGATGTGATGTGATGTGATGTGATGTGATGTGATGTGATGTGATGTGATGTGATGTGATGTGATGTGATGTGATGTGATGTGATGTGATGTGATGTGATGTGATGTGATGTGATGTGATGTGATGTGATGTGATGTGATGTGATGTGATGTGATGTGATGTGATGTGATGTGATGTGATGTGATGTGATGTGATGTGATGTGATGTGATGTGATGTGATGTGATGTGATGTGATGTGATGTGATGTGATGTGATGTGATGTGATGTGATGTGATGTGATGTGATGTGATGTGATGTGATGTGATGTGATGTGATGTGATGTGATGTGATGTGATGTGATGTGATGTGATGTGATGTGATGTGATGTGATGTGATGTGATGTGATGTGATGTGATGTGATGTGATGTGATGTGATGTGATGTGATGTGATGTGATGTGATGTGATGTGATGTGATGTGATGTGATGTGATGTGATGTGATGTGATGTGATGTGATGTGATGTGATGTGATGTGATGTGATGTGATGTGATGTGATGTGATGTGATGTGATGTGATGTGATGTGATGTGATGTGATGTGATGTGATGTGATGTGATGTGATGTGATGTGAGGTGAGGTGAGGTGAGGTGATGTGATGTGATGTGATGTGATGTGATGTGATGTGATGTGAGGTGATGTGATGTGATGTGATGTGATGTGATGTGATGTGATGTGATGTGATGTGATGTGATGTGATGTGATGTGATGTGATGTGATGTGATGTGATGTGATGTGATGTGATGTGATGTGATGTGATGTGATGTGATGTGAAGTGATGTGATGTGATGTGATGTGAGGTGAGGTGAGGTGAGGTGAGGTGAGGTGAGGTGAGGTGAGGTGAGGTGAGGTGAGGTGAGGTGAGGTGAGGTGAGGTGAGGTGAGGTGAGGTGAGGTGAGGTGAGGTGAGGTGAGGTGAGGTGAGGTGAGGTGAGGTGAGGTGAGGTGAGGTGAGGTGAGGTGAGGTGAGGTGAGGTGAGGTGAGGTGAGGTGAGGTGAGGTGATGTGATGTGATGTGATGTGATGTGATGTGATGTGATGTGATGTGATGTGATGTGATGTGATGTGATGTGATGTGATGTGATGTGATGTGATGTGATGTGATGTGATGTGATGTGATGTGATGTGATGTGATGTGATGTGATGTGATGTGATGTGATGTGATGTGATGTGATGTGATGTGATGTGATGTGATGTGATGTGATGTGATGTGATGTGATGTGATGTGATCCAATTTCGAGAAAACCCAGATTTATTCATGAATTTAAAAAAAAACAAAATCCTTCTATCTCAAGCCAATTTCGAGAAAACTCAGATTTTGTAGAATAAAAATTCGTTTCGAAAATATTGGACAGAATGGACTCAACTTCATCCGATGGAAGTTAATCCAAGTACATAAAATATTCATGAATTTTAGTAAAAACGAAATCCTTCTATCCCAAGCCAATTTCGAGATAACTCAGATTTTGTAAAATAAAAATTCGCTTCGAAAATAATGGAAAGGATGTACTCAACTTCATCCGATGGGAGTTAATCCAAGTACATAAGATATTCATGAATTTTAGTAAAAACAAAATCCTTCTATCTCAAGCCAATTTCGAGAAAACTCAGATTTTGTAAAATAAAAATTCGCTTCGAAAATATTGGACAGGATGGACTCAACTTCATCCGATGGAAGTTAATCCAAGTACATAAAATATTCATGAATTTTAGTAAAAACAAAATCCTTCTATCCCAAGCCAATTTCGAGAAAACTCAGATTTTGTAAAATAAAAATTCGCTTCGAAGATATTGGACAGGATGGACTCAACTTCATCCGATGGAAGTTGATCCAAGTACATAAAATATTCATGAAATTTAGTAAAAACAGAATCCTTCTCAAGCCAATTTCGAGAAAACCCAGATTTTTTGAAATAAAAATTCGCTTCGAAAATATTGGACAGGATGGACTCAACTTCATCCGATGGAAGTTAATCCAAGTACATAAAATAATCATGAATTTTAGTAAAAACAGAATCCTTCTATCTCGAGCCAATTTCGAGAAAACCCAGATTTATTCATGAATTTAAAAAAAAACAAAATCCTTCTATCTCAAGCCAATTTCGAGAAAACTCAGATTTTGTAGAATAAAAATTCGTTTCGAAAATATTGGACAGAATGGACTCAACTTCATCCGATGGAAGTTAATCCAAGTACATAAAATATTCATGAATTTTAGTAAAAACGAAATCCTTCTATCCCAAGCCAATTTCG
This sequence comes from Adalia decempunctata, assembly GCA_951802165.1. NCBI lineage: Eukaryota > Metazoa > Arthropoda > Insecta > Coleoptera > Coccinellidae > Adalia > Adalia decempunctata. The sequence goes on from CATOPV010000025.1 coordinate 83,043, forward strand.
AGATAACTCAGATTTTGTAAAATAAAAATTCGCTTCGAAAATATTGGACAGGATGGACTCAACTTCGTCCGATGGAAGTTGATCCGAGAACATAAAATATTCATGAATTTTAGTAAAAACAGAATCCTTCTATCTCAAGCCAATTTCGAGAAAACCCAGATTTATTCATGAATTTAAAAAAAAACAAAATCCTTCTATCTCAAGCCAATTTCGAGAAAACTCAGATTTTGTAAAATAAAAATTCGCTTCGAAGATATTGGACAGGATGGACTCAACTTCATCCGATGGAAGTTGATCCAAGTACATAAAATATTCATGAAATTTAGTAAAAACAGAATCCTTCTCAAGCCAATTTCGAGAAAACCCAGATTTTTTGAAATAAAAATTCGCTTCGAAAATATTGGACAGGATGGACTCAACTTCATCCGATGGAAGTTAATCCAAGTACATAAAATAATCATGAATTTTAGTAAAAACAAAATACTTCTATCTCAAGCCAATTTCGAGAAAACTCAGATTTTGTAAAATAAAAATTCGCTTCGAAAATATTGGACAGGATGGACTCAACTTCGTCCGATGGAAGTTGATCCGAGAACATAAAATATTCATGAATTTTAGTAAAAACAGAATCCTTCTATCTCAAGCCAATTTCGAGAAAACCCAGATTTATTCATGAATTTAAAAAAAAACAAAATCCTTCTATCTCAAGCCAATTTCGAGAAAACTCAGATTTTGTAAAATGAAAATTCGATTCGAAAATATTGGACAGGATGGACTCAACTCCATTCGATGGAAGTTGATTCAAGTACATAAAATATTCATGAATTTTAGTAAAAACAAAATCCTTCTATCTCAAGCCTATTTCGAGAAAACTCAGATTTTGTAAAATGAAAATTCGCTTCGAAAATATTGGACAGGATGGACTCAACTTCATCCGATGGGAGTTAATCCAAGTACATAAAATATTCATGAATTTTAGTGAAACAAAATCCTTCTATCCCAAGCCAATTTCGAGAAAACTCAGATTTTGTAAAATAAAAATTCGCTTCGAAAATATTGGACAGGATGGACTCAACTTCATTCGATGGAAGTTGATCCAAGTACATGAAATATTCATGAATTTTAGTAAAAACAGAATCCTTCTATCTCGAGCCAATTTTGAGAAAACGATTTATTCATGAATTTAAAAAAAACAAAATCCTTCTATCTCAAGCCAATTTCGAGAAAACTCAGATTTTGTAGAATAAAAATTCGTTTCGAAAATATTGGACAGAATGGACTCAACTTCATCCGATGGAAGTTAATCCAAGTACATAAAATATTCATGAATTTTAGTAAAAACGAAATCCTTCTATCCCAAGCCAATTTCGAGATAACTCAGATTTTGTAAAATAAAAATTCGCTTCGAAAATATTGGAAAGGATGTACTCAACTTCATCCGATGGGAGTTAATCCAAGTACATAAGATATTCATGAATTTTAGTAAAAACAAAATCCTTCTATCTCAAGCCAATTTCGAGAAAACTCAGATTTTGTAAAATAAAAATTCGCTTCGAAAATATTGGACAGGATGGACTCAACTTCATCCGATGGAAGTTAATCCAATTACATACAATATTCATGAATTTTAGTGAAAACAAAATCCTTCTATCTCAAGCCAATTTCGAGAATACTCAGATTTTGTAAAATAAAAATTCGCTTCGAAAATATTGGACAGGATGGACTCAACTTCATCCGATGGAAGTTAATCCAAGTACATAAAATATTCATGAATTTTAGTAAAAACAAAATCCTTCTATCCCAAGCCAATTTCGAGAAAACTCAGATTTTGTAAAATAAAAATTCGCTTCGAAGATATTGGACAGGATGGACTCAACTTCATCCGATGGAAGTTGATCCAAGTACATAAAATATTAATGAATTTTAGTAAAAACAGAATCCTTCTATCTCATGCCAATTTCGAGGAAACCCAGATTTTTTGAAATAAAAATTTGCTTCGAAAATATTGGACAGGATGGACTCAACTTCATCCGATGGAAGTTAATCCAAGTACATAAAATAATCATGAATTTTAGTAAAAACAAAATCCTTCTATCTCAAGCCAATTTCGAGAAAACTCAGATTTTGTAAAATAAAAATTCGCTTCGAAAATATTGGACAGGATGGACTCAACTTCGTCCGATGGAAGTTGATCCGAGAACATAAAATATTCATGAATTTTAGTAAAAACAGAATCCTTCTATCTCAAGCCAATTTCGAGAAAACCCAGATTTATTCATGAATCCATCCTGTCCAATATTTTCGAAGCAAATTTTTATTTCAAAAAATCTGGGTTTCCTCGAAATTGGCATGAGATAGAAGGATTCTGTTTTTACTAAAATTCATTAATATTTTATGTACTTGGATCAACTTCCATCGGATGAAGTTGAGTCCATCCTGTCCAATATCTTCGAAGCGAATTTTTATTTTACAAAATCTGAGTTTTCTCGAAATTGGCTTGGGATAGAAGGATTTTGTTTTTACTAAAATTCATGAATATTTTATGTACTTGGATTAACTTCCATCGGATGAAGTTGAGTCCATCCTGTCCAATATTTTCGAAGCGAATTTTTATTTTACAAAATCTGAGTATTCTCGAAATTGGCTTGAGATAGAAGGATTTTGTTTTCACTAAAATTCATGAATATTGTATGTAATTGGATTAACTTCCATCGGATGAAGTTGAGTCCATCCTGTCCAATATTTTCGAAGCGAATTTTTATTTTACAAAATCTGAGTTTTCTCGAAATTGGCTTGAGATAGAAGGATTTTGTTTTTACTAAAATTCATGAATATCTTATGTACTTGGATTAACTCCCATCGGATGAAGTTGAGTACATCCTTTCCAATATTTTCGAAGCGAATTTTTATTTTACAAAATCTGAGTTATCTCGAAATTGGCTTGGGATAGAAGGATTTCGTTTTTACTAAAATTCATGAATATTTTATGTACTTGGATTAACTTCCATCGGATGAAGTTGAGTCCATTCTGTCCAATATTTTCGAAACGAATTTTTATTCTACAAAATCTGAGTTTTCTCGAAATTGGCTTGAGATAGAAGGATTTTGTTTTTTTTAAATTCATGAATAAATCGTTTTCTCGAAATTGGCTCGAGATAGAAGGATTCTGTTTTTACTAAAATTCATGAATATTTCATGTACTTGGATCAACTTCCATCGAATGAAGTTGAGTCCATCCTGTCCAATATTTTCGAAGCGAATTTTTATTTTACAAAATCTGAGTTTTCTCGAAATTGGCTTGGGATAGAAGGATTTTGTTTCACTAAAATTCATGAATATTTTATGTACTTGGATTAACTCCCATCGGATGAAGTTGAGTCCATCCTGTCCAATATTTTCGAAGCGAATTTTCATTTTACAAAATCTGAGTTTTCTCGAAATAGGCTTGAGATAGAAGGATTTTGTTTTTACTAAAATTCATGAATATTTTATGTACTTGAATCAACTTCCATCGAATGGAGTTGAGTCCATCCTGTCCAATATTTTCGAATCGAATTTTCATTTTACAAAATCTGAGTTTTCTCGAAATTGGCTTGAGATAGAAGGATTTTGTTTTTTTTTAAATTCATGAATAAATCTGGGTTTTCTCGAAATTGGCTTGAGATAGAAGGATTCTGTTTTTACTAAAATTCATGAATATTTTATGTTCTCGGATCAACTTCCATCGGACGAAGTTGAGTCCATCCTGTCCAATATTTTCGAAGCGAATTTTTATTTTACAAAATCTGAGTTTTCTCGAAATTGGCTTGAGATAGAAGGATTTTGTTTTTACTAAAATTCATGATTATTTTATGTACTTGGATTAACTTCCATCGGATGAAGTTGAGTCCATCCTGTCCAATATTTTCGAAGCGAATTTTTATTTCAAAAAATCTGGGTTTTCTCGAAATTGGCTTGAGAAGGATTCTGTTTTTACTAAATTTCATGAATATTTTATGTACTTGGATCAACTTCCATCGGATGAAGTTGAGTCCATCCTGTCCAATATCTTCGAAGCGAATTTTTATTTTACAAAATCTGAGTTTTCTCGAAATTGGCTTGAGATAGAAGGATTTTGTTTTTTTTTAAATTCATGAATAAATCTGGGTTTTCTCGAAATTGGCTTGAGATAGAAGGATTCTGTTTTTACTAAAATTCATGAATATTTTATGTTCTCGGATCAACTTCCATCGGACGAAGTTGAGTCCATCCTGTCCAATATTTTCGAAGCGAATTTTTATTTTACAAAATCTGAGTTATCTCGAAATTGGCTTGGGATAGAAGGATTTCGTTTTTACTAAAATTCATGAATATTTTATGTACTTGGATTAACTTCCATCGGATGAAGTTGAGTCCATTCTGTCCAATATTTTCGAAGCGAATTTTTATTTTACAAAATCTGAGTTTTCTCGAAATTGGCTTGAGATAGAAGGATTTTGTTTTTTTTTAAATTCATGAATAAATCTGGGTTTTCTCGAAATTGGCTCGAGATAGAAGGATTCTGTTTTTACTAAAATTCATGATTATTTTATGTACTTGGATTAACTTCCATCGGATGAAGTTGAGTCCATCCTGTCCAATATTTTCGAAGCGAATTTTTATTTCAAAAAATCTGGGTTTTCTCGAAATTGGCTTGAGAAGGATTCTGTTTTTACTAAATTTCATGAATATTTTATGTACTTGGATCAACTTCCATCGGATGAAGTTGAGTCCATCCTGTCCAATATCTTCGAAGCGAATTTTTATTTTACAAAATCTGAGTTTTCTCGAAATTGGCTTGGGATAGAAGGATTTTGTTTTTACTAAAATTCATGAATATTTTATGTACTTGGATTAACTTCCATCGGATGAAGTTGAGTCCATCCTGTCCAATATTTTCGAAGCGAATTTTTATTTTACAAAATCTGAGTTTTCTCGAAATTGGCTTGAGATAGAAGGATTTTGTTTTTACTAAAATTCATGAATATCTTATGTACTTGGATTAACTCCCATCGGATGAAGTTGAGTACATCCTTTCCATTATTTTCGAAGCGAATTTTTATTTTACAAAATCTGAGTTATCTCGAAATTGGCTTGGGATAGAAGGATTTCGTTTTTACTAAAATTCATGAATATTTTATGTACTTGGATTAACTTCCATCGGATGAAGTTGAGTCCATTCTGTCCAATATTTTCGAAACGAATTTTTATTCTACAAAATCACATCACATCACATCACATCACATCACATCACATCACATCACATCACATCACATCACATCACCTCACCTCACCTCACCTCACCTCACCTCACCTCACCTCACCTCACCTCACCTCACCTCACCTCACCTCACCTCACCTCACCTCACATCACCTCACCTCACATCACCTCACCTCACCTCACCTCACCTCACCTCACCTCACCTCACCTCACCTCACCTCACCTCACCTCACATCACATCACATCACATCACATCACATCACATCACATCACATCACATCACATCACATCACATCACATCACATCACATCACATCACATCACATCACATCACATCACATCACATCACATCACATCACATCACATCACATCACATCACATCACATCACATCACATCACATCACATCACATCACATCACATCACATCACATCACATCACATCACATCACATCACATCACATCACATCACATCACATCACATCACATCACATCACATCACATCACATCACATCACATCACATCACATCACATCACATCACATCACATCACATCACATCACATCACATCACATCACATCACATCACATCACATCACATCACATCACATCACATCACATCACATCACATCACATCACATCACATCACATCACATCACATCACATCACATCACATCACATCACATCACATCACATCACATCACATCACATCACATCACATCACATCACATCACATCACATCACATCACATCACATCACATCACATCACATCACATCACATCACATCACATCACATCACATCACATCACATCACATCACATCACATCACATCACATCACATCACATCACATCACATCACATCACATCACATCACATCACATCACATCACATCACATCACATCACATCACATCACATCACATCACATCACATCACATCACATCACATCACATCACATCACATCACATCACATCACATCACATCACATCACATCACATCACATCACATCACATCACATCACATCACATCACATCACATCACATCACATCACATCACATCACATCACATCACATCACATCACATCACATCACATCACATCACATCACATCACATCACATCACATCACATCACATCACATCACATCACATCACATCACATCACATCACATCACATCACATCACATCACATCACATCACATCACATCACATCACATCACATCACATCACATCACATCACATCACATCACATCACATCACATCACATCACATCACATCACATCACATCACATCACATCACATCACATCACATCACATCACATCACATCACATCACATCACATCACATCACATCACATCACATCACATCACATCACATCACATCACATCACATCACATCACATCACATCACATCACATCACATCACATCACATCACATCACATCACATCACATCACATCACATCACATCACATCACATCACATCACATCACATCACATCACATCACATCACATCACATCACATCACATCACATCACATCACATCACATCACATCACATCACATCACATCACATCACATCACATCACATCACATCACATCACATCACATCACATCACATCACATCACATCACATCACATCACATCACATCACATCACATCACATCACATCACATCACATCACATCACATCACATCACATCACATCACATCACATCACATCACATCACATCACATCACATCACATCACATCACATCACATCACATCACATCACATCACATCACATCACATCACATCACATCACATCACATCACATCACATCACATCACATCACATCACATCACATCACATCACATCACATCACATCACATCACATCACATCACATCACATCACATCACATCACATCACATCACATCACATCACATCACATCACATCACATCACATCACATCACATCACATCACATCACATCACCTCACCTCACCTCACCTCACCTCACCTCACCTCACCTCACCTCACCTCACCTCACCTCACCTCACCTCACCTCACCTCACCTCACCTCACCTCACCTCACCTCACATCACATCACATCACATCACATCACATCACATCACATCACATCACATCACATCACATCACATCACATCACATCACATCACATCACATCACATCACATCACATCACATCACATCACATCACATCACATCACATCACATCACATCACATCACATCACATCACATCACATCACATCACATCACATCACATCACATCACATCACATCACATCACATCACATCACATCACATCACCTCACCTCACCTCACCTCACCTCACATCACATCACATCACATCACATCACATCACATCACATCACATCACATCACATCACATCACATCACATCACATCACATCACATCACATCACCTCACATCACATCACATCACATCACATCACATCACATCACCTCACATCACATCAAATCACCTCACATCACATCACATCACATCACATCACATCACATCACATCACATCACATCACATCACATCACATCACATCACATCACATCACATCACATCACATCACATCACATCACATCACATCACATCACATCACATCACATCACATCACATCACATCACATCACATCACATCACATCACATCACATCACATCACATCACATCACATCACATCACATCACATCACATCACATCACATCACATCACATCACATCACATCACATCACATCACATCACATCACCTCACCTCACCTCACCTCACCTCACCTCACCTCACCTCACCTCACCTCACCTCACCTCACCTCACCTCACCTCACCTCACCTCACCTCACCTCACCTCACCTCACCTCACCTCACCTCACCTCACCTCACCTCACCTCACCTCACCTCACCTCACCTCACCTCACCTCACCTCACCTCACCTCACCTCACCTCACCTCACCTCACCTTAGGATTCTGTTTTTACTAAAATTCATGATTATTTTATGTACTTGGATTAACTTCCATCGGATGAAGTTGAGTCCATCCTGTCCAATATTTTCGAAGCGAATTTTTATTTCAAAAAATCTGGGTTTTCTCGAAATTGGCTTGAGAAGGATTCTGTTTTTACTAAATTTCATGAATATTTTATGTACTTGGATCAACTTCCATCGGATGAAGTTGAGTCCATCCTGTCCAATATCTTCGAAGCGAATTTTTATTTTACAAAATCTGAGTTTTCTCGAAATTGGCTTGGGATAGAAGGATTTTGTTTTTACTAAAATTCATGAATATTTTATGTACTTGGATTAACTTCCATCGGATGAAGTTGAGTCCATCCTGTCCAATATTTTCGAAGCGAATTTTTATTTTACAAAATCTGAGTTTTCTCGAAATTGGCTTGAGATAGAAGGATTTTGTTTTTACTAAAATTCATGAATATCTTATGTACTTGGATTAACTCCCATCGGATGAAGTTGAGTACATCCTTTCCATTATTTTCGAAGCGAATTTTTATTTTACAAAATCTGAGTTATCTCGAAATTGGCTTGGGATAGAAGGATTTCGTTTTTACTAAAATTCATGAATATTTTATGTACTTGGATTAACTTCCATCGGATGAAGTTGAGTCCATTCTGTCCAATATTTTCGAAACGAATTTTTATTCTACAAAATCTGAGTTTTCTCGAAATTGGCTTGAGATAGAAGGATTTTGTTTTTTTTTAAATTCATGAATAAATCTGGGTTTTCTCGAAATTGGCTCGAGATAGAAGGATTCTGTTTTTACTAAAATTCATGAATATTTCATGTACTTGGATCAACTTCCATCGGATGAAGTTGAGTCCATCCTGTCCAATATTTTCGAAGCGAATTTTTATTTTACAAAATCTGAGTTTTCTCGAAATTGGCTTGAGATAGAAGGATTTTGTTCTTACCAAAATTCATGAATATTTTATGTACTTGAGTCAACTTCCATCGAATGAAGTTGAGTCCATCCTGTCCAATATTTTCGAAGCGAATTTTCATTTTACAAAATCTGAGTTTTCTCGGAATTGGCTTGAGATAGAAGGATTTTGTTTTAACTTAAATTCATGAATATTTTATGTACTTGGATTAGTTTACATCGGATGAAGTTGAGTCCATCCTGTCCAATATTTTCGGACAGGATGGACTCAACTTCGTCCGATGGAAGTTGATCCGAGAACATAAAATATTCATGAATTTTGTAAAAACAGAATCCTTCTATCTCAAGCCAATTTCGAGAAAACCCAGATTTATTCATGAATTCAAAAAAAAACAAAATCCTTCTATCTCAAGCCAATTTCGAGAAAACTCAGATTTTGTAAAATGAAAATTCGATTCGAAAATATTGGACAGGATGGACTCAACTCCATTCGATGGAAGTTGATTCAAGTACATAAAATATTCATGAATTTTAGTAAAAACAAAATCCTTCTATCTCAAGCCTATTTCGAGAAAACTCAGATTTTGTAAAATGAAAATTCGCTTCGAAAATATTGGACAGGATGGACTCAACTTCATCCGATGGGAGTTAATCCAAGTACATAAAATATTCATGAATTTTAGTAAAAACAAAATCCTTCTATCTCAAGCCAATTTCGAGAAAACTCAGATTTTGTAAAATGAAAATTCGATTCGAAAATATTGGACAGGATGGACTCAACTCCATTCGATGGAAGTTGATTCAAGTACATAAAATATTATTAACTTTCTTAACTAGGATATTTAACTAGGATTAACTTTCTTAACTAGGATAATCATTAAGAAAATTCATTTTATTTACTGCTTTAATCAGGGTTCATTAAAGCAGTTTTCAATTTTCTTAATTAGGATAATTATTAAGAAAATTCATTTTATTTGCCGCTTTAATCAGGGTTCATTAAAGCAGTTTTCAACTTTCTTAACTAGGGTAATCACTAAGAAAATTTATTTTATTTGCCGCTTTAATCAGGGTTCATTAAAGCAGTTTTCAACTTTCTTAACTAGGGTAATCACTAAGAAAATTCATTTTATTTGCCGTTTTAATCAGGGTTCATTAAAGCAGTTTTTAACTTTCTTAACTAGGATAATCATTAAGAAAATTCATTTTATTTACTGCTTTAATCAGGGTTCATTAAAGCAGTTTTCAATTTTCTTAATTAGGATAATTATTAAGAAAATTCATTTTATTTGCCGCTTTAATCAGGGTTCATTAAAGTAGTTTTCAACTTTCTTAACTAGGGTAATCACTAAGAAAATTTATTTTATTTGCCGCTTTAATCAGGGTTCATTAAAGCAGTTTTCAACTTTCTTAACTAGGGTAATCACTAAGAAAATTCATTTTATTTGCCGTTTTAATCAGGGTTCATTAAAGCAGTTTTTAACTTTCTTAACTAGGATAATCATTAAGAAAATTCATTTTATTTACTGCTTTAATCAGGGTTCATTAAAGCCCGTACGTGGTCATCACCTTGTCGTGGTGTACGGGCTTAAGTAGCTGTGAATCCTATGGAGGAAGAGCGAAAAACCAAGTATGACCAAAACCAAGGAGTGACTATGACTCTCTTGGCCCTCTGAGTCGTGAGACCCAGAGTAGACCCAAAGAGTAACGTTAGCACTTCACAACAGAGAAGTAACTATGACTCAGTTGGCCCCTGGAATCTACAGACTCTGGGTAGACCCAAGGAGTAACGTTAGTACTTCACAACACACTTCCCGAACCCAAACTCCTTTCAAATCCAAGGGCTCGAGTCTAAGCGTGCGCTTAGATTGTGACATCTTCGCGATCCACCCCTAGGCTAAACGACCTAGAAGACGCCTGGCGACCGAGCTATCAAGAAAAGGCTTCGAGGGATGAGCATGGGAGAGTGGCGTGGTTAACTATGGCTTCCTTGGCCCCCCCGGTCCAATGACGAGGGGTAGACCCAAGAAGTAACGTTAGTACCACATGCAGGGAACAACTATGACTCACTTGGCCCCCTGTAATCACAGAACACAGGGTAGACCCAAGGAGTAACGTTAGTGTTTCGAACGCGGAGAACTTGCATCTGGCCTACGCCACACTGGCAACCCGGGCGCGGACCAGGAGTTACGACTCACTTTTCCCCTCGGGCTGAAGGCCACTGCATGAATCAGAGTAACTATGACCCACTTGGCCCCCCGAATCCTCGGACTCGGGGCAGACCCAAGGAGTAACGTTAATGTCTGACGGAAACCGCACTCTCATAGCTCAATCCCCGAAGGACCAGGGCCAACGGCTCGCTATCGGGGTGTTAGTAATTGACAGACTGATAGTGAGCCGGCCAAGACCTCCCGAGGATCTATCCCTGGTGTTAGAGTTCCGTTGCAAAAAAGCCAGGTGAAAATACGGAACTAGGTCAACAACAGTCAGTGGACTCCTCACAAGTTCTTTGTGAGACCGCAAACTGTGAGACCCGTCAGTCGAGGTGCAGGCTTCTTCCCCTCAATCCCTACATCCAAGGGGGGCAAGAGTCTGAGACTACCACGCAGAAACCTGCACCGTGAAATACCAATCGTCTTGGTGATCCGGTGGTGGTGCCTGCGCAAACCATCATAGTTGGAATCGGTGTCCTTGGGATTCCGACTAAGATGGCGAGGAGGAGGTTTTAGTTGGGTTAGAGTCCCACACGAATCCCAGCATTGAACCGCCGCTGCGGAGAAGGCATGATGCTTTCCTCCTTCCTCAGGGCACAAAAAAAAAAAAAAAAAAAAAAAAAAAGTTCATTAAAGCAGTTTTCAATTTTCTTAATTAGGATAATTATTAAGAAAAACTGCTTTTGTTTTTACTAAAATTCATGAATATTTTATGTACTTGGATTAACTCCCATCGGATGAAGTTGAGTCCATCCTGTCCAATATTTTCGAAGCGAATTTTCATTTTACAAAATCTGAGTTTTCTCGAAATAGGCTTGAGATAGAAGGATTTTGTTTTTACTAAAATTCATGAATATTTTATGTACTTGAATCAACTTCCATCGAATGGAGTTGAGTCCATCCTGTCCAATATTTTCGAATCGAATTTTCATTTTACAAAATCTGAGTTTTCTCGAAATTGGCTTGAGATAGAAGGATTTTGTTTTTTTTTGAATTCATGAATAAATCTGGGTTTTCTCGAAATTGGCTTGAGATAGAAGGATTCTGTTTTTACAAAATTCATGAATATTTTATGTTCTCGGATCAACTTCCATCGGACGAAGTTGAGTCCATCCTGTCCGAAAATATTGGACAGGATGGACTCAACTTCATCCGATGTAAACTAATCCAAGTACATAAAATATTCATGAATTTAAGTTAAAACAAAATCCTTCTATCTCAAGCCAATTCCGAGAAAACTCAGATTTTGTAAAATGAAAATTCGCTTCGAAAATATTGGACAGGATGGACTCAACTTCATTCGATGGAAGTTGACTCAAGTACATAAAATATTCATGAATTTTGGTAAGAACAAAATCCTTCTATCTCAAGCCAATTTCGAGAAAACTCAGATTTTGTAAAATAAAAATTCGCTTCGAAAATATTGGACAGGATGGACTCAACTTCATCCGATGGAAGTTGATCCAAGTACATGAAATATTCATGAATTTTAGTAAAAACAGAATCCTTCTATCTCGAGCCAATTTCGAGAAAACCCAGATTTATTCATGAATTTAAAAAAAAACAAAATCCTTCTATCTCAAGCCAATTTCGAGAAAACTCAGATTTTGTAGAATAAAAATTCGTTTCGAAAATATTGGACAGAATGGACTCAACTTCATCCGATGGAAGTTAATCCAAGTACATAAAATATTCATGAATTTTAGTAAAAACGAAATCCTTCTATCCCAAGCCAATTTCGAGATAACTCAGATTTTGTAAAATAAAAATTCGCTTCGAAAATAATGGAAAGGATGTACTCAACTTCATCCGATGGGAGTTAATCCAAGTACATAAGATATTCATGAATTTTAGTAAAAACAAAATCCTTCTATCTCAAGCCAATTTCGAGAAAACTCAGATTTTGTAAAATAAAAATTCGCTTCGAAAATATTGGACAGGATGGACTCAACTTCATCCGATGGAAGTTAATCCAAGTACATAAAATATTCATGAATTTTAGTAAAAACAAAATCCTTCTATCCCAAGCCAATTTCGAGAAAACTCAGATTTTGTAAAATAAAAATTCGCTTCGAAGATATTGGACAGGATGGACTCAACTTCATCCGATGGAAGTTGATCCAAGTACATAAAATATTCATGAAATTTAGTAAAAACAGAATCCTTCTCAAGCCAATTTCGAGAAAACCCAGATTTTTTGAAATAAAAATTCGCTTCGAAAATATTGGACAGGATGGACTCAACTTCATCCGATGGAAGTTAATCCAAGTACATAAAATAATCATGAATTTTAGTAAAAACAGAATCCTTCTATCTCGAGCCAATTTCGAGAAAACCCAGATTTTGTAAAATGAAAATTCGCTTCGAAAATATTGGACAGGATGGACTCAACTTCATTCGATGGAAGTTGACTCAAGTACATAAAATATTCATGAATTTTGGTAAGAACAAAATCCTTCTATCTCAAGCCAATTTCGAGAAAACTCAGATTTTGTAAAATAAAAATTCGCTTCGAAAATATTGGACAGGATGGACTCAACTTCATCCGATGGGAGTTAATCCAAGTACATAAAATATTCATGAATTTTAGTAAAAACAGAATCCTTCTATCTCGAGCCAATTTCGAGAAAACCCAGATTTATTCATGAATTTAAAAAAAAACAAAATCCTTCTATCTCAAGCCAATTTCGAGAAAACTCAGATTTTGTAGAATAAAAATTCGTTTCGAAAATATTGGACAGAATGGACTCAACTTCATCCGATGGAAGTTAATCCAAGTACATAAAATATTCATGAATTTTAGTAAAAACGAAATCCTTCTATCCCAAGCCAATTTCGAGATAACTCAGATTTTGTAAAATAAAAATTCGCTTCGAAAATAATGGAAAGGATGTACTCAACTTCATCCGATGGGAGTTAATCCAAGTACATAAGATATTCATGAATTTTAGTAAAAACAAAATCCTTCTATCTCAAGCCAATTTCGAGAAAACTCAGATTTTGTAAAATAAAAATTCGCTTCGAAAATATTGGACAGGATGGACTCAACTTCATCCGATGGAAGTTAATCCAAGTACATAAAATATTCATGAATTTTAGTAAAAACAAAATCCTTCTATCCCAAGCCAATTTCGAGAAAACTCAGATTTTGTAAAATAAAAATTCGCTTCGAAGATATTGGACAGGATGGACTCAACTTCATCCGATGGAAGTTGATCCAAGTACATAAAATATTCATGAAATTTAGTAAAAACAGAATCCTTCTCAAGCCAATTTCGAGAAAACCCAGATTTTTTGAAATAAAAATTCGCTTCGAAAATATTGGACAGGATGGACTCAACTTCATCCGATGGAAGTTAATCCAAGTACATAAAATAATCATGAATTTTAGTAAAAACAGAATCCTTCTATCTCGAGCCAATTTCGAGAAAACCCAGATTTATTCATGAATTTAAAAAAAAACAAAATCCTTCTATCTCAAGCCAATTTCGAGAAAACTCAGATTTTGTAGAATAAAAATTCGTTTCGAAAATATTGGACAGAATGGACTCAACTTCATCCGATGGAAGTTAATCCAAGTACATAAAATATTCATGAATTTTAGTAAAAACGAAATCCTTCTATCCCAAGCCAATTTCGAGATAACTCAGATTTTGTAAAATAAAAATTCGCTTCGAAAATATTGGACAGGGTGGACTCAACTTCGTCCGATGGAAGTTGATCCGAGAACATAAAATATTCATGAATTTTAGTAAAAACAGAATCCTTCTATCTCAAGCCAATTTCGAGAAAACCCAGATTTATTCATGAATTTAAAAAAAAACAAAATCCTTCTATCTCAAGCCAATTTCGAGAAAACTCAGATTTTGTAAAATAAAAATTCGCTTCGAAGATATTGGACAGGATGGACTCAACTTCATCCGATGGAAGTTGATCCAAGTACATAAAATATTCATGAAATTTAGTAAAAACAGAATCCTTCTCAAGCCAATTTCGAGAAAACCCAGATTTTTTGAAATAAAAATTCGCTTCGAAAATATTGGACAGGATGGACTCAACTTCATCCGATGGAAGTTAATCCAAGTACATAAAATAATCATGAATTTTAGTAAAAACAAAATCCTTCTATCTCAAGCCAATTTCGAGAAAACTCAGATTTTGTAAAATAAAAATTCGCTTCGAAAATATTGGACAGGATGGACTCAACTTCGTCCGATGGAAGTTGATCCGAGAACATAAAATATTCATGAATTTTAGTAAAAACAGAATCCTTCTATCTCAAGCCAATTTCGAGAAAACCCAGATTTATTCATGAATTTAAAAAAAAACAAAATCCTTCTATCTCAAGCCAATTTCGAGAAAACTCAGATTTTGTAAAATGAAAATTCGATTCAAAAATATTGGACAGGATGGACTCAACTCCATTCGATGGAAGTTGATTCAAGTACATAAAATATTCATGAATTTTAGTAAAAACAAAATCCTTCTATCTCAAGCCTATTTCGAGAAAACTCAGATTTTGTAAAATGAAAATTCGCTTCGAAAATATTGGACAGGATGGACTCAACTTCATCCGATGGGAGTTAATCCAAGTACATAAAATATTCATGAATTTTAGTGAAACAAAATCCTTCTATCCCAAGCCAATTTCGAGAAAACTCAGATTTTGTAAAATAAAAATTCGCTTCGAAAATATTGGACAGGATGGACTCAACTTCATTCGATGGAAGTTGATCCAAGTACATGAAATATTCATGAATTTTAGTAAAAACAGAATCCTTCTATCTCGAGCCAATTTCGAGAAAACGATTTATTCATGAATTTAAAAAAAACAAAATCCTTCTATCTCAAGCCAATTTCGAGAAAACTCAGATTTTGTAGAATAAAAATTCGTTTCGAAAATATTGGACAGAATGGACTCAACTTCATCCGATGGAAGTTAATCCAAGTACATAAAATATTCATGAATTTTAGTAAAAACGAAATCCTTCTATCCCAAGCCAATTTCGAGATAACTCAGATTTTGTAAAATAAAAATTCGCTTCGAAAATATTGGAAAGGATGTACTCAACTTCATCCGATGGGAGTTAATCCAAGTACATAAGATATTCATGAATTTTAGTAAAAACAAAATCCTTCTATCTCAAGCCAATTTCGAGAAAACTCAGATTTTGTAAAATAAAAATTCGCTTCGAAAATATTGGACAGGATGGACTCAACTTCATCCGATGGAAGTTAATCCAATTACATACAATATTCATGAATTTTAGTGAAAACAAAATCCTTCTATCTCAAGCCAATTTCGAGAATACTCAGATTTTGTAAAATAAAAATTCGCTTCGAAAATATTGGACAGGATGGACTCAACTTCATCCGATGGAAGTTAATCCAAGTACATAAAATATTCATGAATTTTAGTAAAAACAAAATCCTTCTATCCCAAGCCAATTTCGAGAAAACTCAGATTTTGTAAAATAAAAATTCGCTTCGAAGATATTGGACAGGATGGACTCAACTTCATCCGATGGAAGTTGATCCAAGTACATAAAATATTAATGAATTTTAGTAAAAACAGAATCCTTCTATCTCATGCCAATTTCGAGGAAACCCAGATTTTTTGAAATAAAAATTTGCTTCGAAAATATTGGACAGGATGGATTCATGAATAAATCTGGGTTTTCTCGAAATTGGCTTGAGATAGAAGGATTCTGTTTTTACTAAAATTCATGAATATTTTATGTTCTCGGATCAACTTCCATCGGACGAAGTTGAGTCCATCCTGTCCAATATTTTCGAAGCGAATTTTTATTTTACAAAATCTGAGTTTTCTCGAAATTGGCTTGAGATAGAAGGATTTTGTTTTTACTAAAATTCATGATTATTTTATGTACTTGGATTAACTTCCATCGGATGAAGTTGAGTCCATCCTGTCCAATATTTTCGAAGCAAATTTTTATTTCAAAAAATCTGGGTTTCCTCGAAATTGGCATGAGATAGAAGGATTCTGTTTTTACTAAAATTCATTAATATTTTATGTACTTGGATCAACTTCCATCGGATGAAGTTGAGTCCATCCTGTCCAATATCTTCGAAGCGAATTTTTATTTTACAAAATCTGAGTTTTCTCGAAATTGGCTTGGGATAGAAGGATTTTGTTTTTACTAAAATTCATGAATATTTTATGTACTTGGATTAACTTCCATCGGATGAAGTTGAGTCCATCCTGTCCAATATTTTCGAAGCGAATTTTTATTTTACAAAATCTGAGTATTCTCGAAATTGGCTTGAGATAGAAGGATTTTGTTTTCACTAAAATTCATGAATATTGTATGTAATTGGATTAACTTCCATCGGATGAAGTTGAGTCCATCCTGTCCAATATTTTCGAAGCGAATTTTTATTTTACAAAATCTGAGTTTTCTCGAAATTGGCTTGAGATAGAAGGATTTTGTTTTTACTTAAATTCATGAATATCTTATGTACTTGGATTAACTCCCATCGGATGAAGTTGAGTACATCCTTTCCAATATTTTCGAAGCGAATTTTTATTTTACTAAATCTGAGTTATCTCGAAATTGGCTTGGGATAGAAGGATTTCGTTTTTACTAAAATTCATGAATATTTTATGTACTTGGATTAACTTCCATCGGATGAAGTTGAGTCCATTCTGTCCAATATTTTCGAAACGAATTTTTATTCTACAAAATCTGAGTTTTCTCGAAATTGGCTTGAGATAGAAGGATTTTGTTTTTTTTAAATTCATGAATAAATCGTTTTCTCGAAATTGGCTCGAGATAGAAGGATTCTGTTTTTACTAAAATTCATGAATATTTCATGTACTTGGATCAACTTCCATCGAATGAAGTTGAGTCCATCCTGTCCAATATTTTCGAAGCGAATTTTTATTTTACAAAATCTGAGTTTTCTCGAAATTGGCTTGGGATAGAAGGATTTTGTTTCACTAAAATTCATGAATATTTTATGTACTTGGATTAACTCCCATCGGATGAAGTTGAGTCCATCCTGTCCAATATTTTCGAAGCGAATTTTCATTTTACAAAATCTGAGTTTTCTCGAAATAGGCTTGAGATAGAAGGATTTTGTTTTTACTAAAATTCATGAATATTTTATGTACTTGAATCAACTTCCATCGAATGGAGTTGAGTCCATCCTGTCCAATATTTTCGAATCGAATTTTCATTTTACAAAATCTGAGTTTTCTCGAAATTGGCTTGAGATAGAAGGATTTTGTTTTTTTTTAAATTCATGAATAAATCTGGGTTTTCTCGAAATTGGCTTGAGATAGAAGGATTCTGTTTTTACTAAAATTCATGAATATTTTATGTTCTCGGATCAACTTCCATCGGACGAAGTTGAGTCCATCCTGTCCAATATTTTCGAAGCGAATTTTTATTTTACAAAATCTGAGTTTTCTCGAAATTGGCTTGAGATAGAAGGATTTTGTTTTTACTAAAATTCATGATTATTTTATGTACTTGGATTAACTTCCATCGGATGAAGTTGAGTCCATCCTGTCCAATATTTTCGAAGCGAATTTTTATTTCAAAAAATCTGGGTTTTCTCGAAATTGGCTTGAGAAGGATTCTGTTTTTACTAAATTTCATGAATATTTTATGTACTTGGATCAACTTCCATCGGATGAAGTTGAGTCCATCCTGTCCAATATCTTCGAAGCGAATTTTTATTTTACAAAATCTGAGTTTTCTCGAAATTGGCTTGAGATAGAAGGATTTTGTTTTTTTTTAAATTCATGAATAAATCTGGGTTTTCTCGAAATTGGCTTGAGATAGAAGGATTCTGTTTTTACTAAAATTCATGAATATTTTATGTTCTCGGATCAACTTCCATCGGACGAAGTTGAGTCCATCCTGTCCAATATTTTCGAAGCGAATTTTTATTTTACAAAATCTGAGTTATCTCGAAATTGGCTTGGGATAGAAGGATTTCGTTTTTACTAAAATTCATGAATATTTTATGTACTTGGATTAACTTCCATCGGATGAAGTTGAGTCCATTCTGTCCAATATTTTCGAAACGAATTTTTATTCTACAAAATCTGAGTTTTCTCGAAATTGGCTTGAGATAGAAGGATTTTGTTTTTTTTTAAATTCATGAATAAATCTGGGTTTTCTCGAAATTGGCTCGAGATAGAAGGATTCTGTTTTTACTAAAATTCATGATTATTTTATGTACTTGGATTAACTTCCATCGGATGAAGTTGAGTCCATCCTGTCCAATATTTTCGAAGCGAATTTTTATTTCAAAAAATCTGGGTTTTCTCGAAATTGGCTTGAGAAGGATTCTGTTTTTACTAAATTTCATGAATATTTTATGTACTTGGATCAACTTCCATCGGATGAAGTTGAGTCCATTCTGTCCAATATTTTCGAAACGAATTTTTATTCTACAAAATCTGAGTTTTCTCGAAATTGGCTTGAGATAGAAGGATTTTGTTTTTTTTTAAATTCATGAATAAATCTGGGTTTTCTCGAAATTGGCTCGAGATAGAAGGATTCTGTTTTTACTAAAATTCATGAATATTTCATGTACTTGGATCAACTTCCATCGGATGAAGTTGAGTCCATCCTGTCCAATATTTTCGAAGCGAATTTTTATTTTACAAAATCTGAGTTTTCTCGAAATTGGCTTGAGATAGAAGGATTTTGTTCTTACCAAAATTCATGAATATTTTATGTACTTGAGTCAACTTCCATCGAATGAAGTTGAGTCCATCCTGTCCAATATTTTCGAAGCGAATTTTCATTTTACAAAATCTGAGTTTTCTCGGAATTGGCTTGAGATAGAAGGATTTTGTTTTAACTTAAATTCATGAATATTTTATGTACTTGGATTAACTTCCATCGGATGAAGTTGAGTCCATCCTGTCCAATATTTTCGAAGCGAATTTTTATTTCAAAAAATCTGGGTTTTCTCGAAATTGGCTTGAGAAGGATTCTGTTTTTACTAAATTTCATGAATATTTTATGTACTTGGATCAACTTCCATCGGATGAAGTTGAGTCCATCCTGTCCAATATCTTCGAAGCGAATTTTCATTTTACAAAATCTGAGTTTTCTCGAAATTGGCTTGAGATAGAAGGATTTTGTTTTTTTTTGAATTCATGAATAAATCTGGGTTTTCTCGAAATTGGCTTGAGATAGAAGGATTCTGTTTTTACAAAATTCATGAATATTTTATGTTCTCGGATCAACTTCCATCGGACGAAGTTGAGTCCATCCTGTCCGAAAATATTGGACAGGATGGACTCAACTTCATCCGATGTAAACTAATCCAAGTACATAAAATATTCATGAATTTAAGTTAAAACAAAATCCTTCTATCTCAAGCCAATTCCGAGAAAACTCAGATTTTGTAAAATGAAAATTCGCTTCGAAAATATTGGACAGGATGGACTCAACTTCATTCGATGGAAGTTGACTCAAGTACATAAAATATTCATGAATTTTGGTAAGAACAAAATCCTTCTATCTCAAGCCAATTTCGAGAAAACTCAGATTTTGTAAAATAAAAATTCGCTTCGAAAATATTGGACAGGATGGACTCAACTTCATCCGATGGAAGTTGATCCAAGTACATGAAATATTCATGAATTTTAGTAAAAACAGAATCCTTCTATCTCGAGCCAATTTCGAGAAAACCCAGATTTATTCATGAATTTAAAAAAAAACAAAATCCTTCTATCTCAAGCCAATTTCGAGAAAACTCAGATTTTGTAGAATAAAAATTCGTTTCGAAAATATTGGACAGAATGGACTCAACTTCATCCGATGGAAGTTAATCCAAGTACATAAAATATTCATGAATTTTAGTAAAAACGAAATCCTTCTATCCCAAGCCAATTTCGAGATAACTCAGATTTTGTAAAATAAAAATTCGCTTCGAAAATAATGGAAAGGATGTACTCAACTTCATCCGATGGGAGTTAATCCAAGTACATAAGATATTCATGAATTTTAGTAAAAACAAAATCCTTCTATCTCAAGCCAATTTCGAGAAAACTCAGATTTTGTAAAATAAAAATTCGCTTCGAAAATATTGGACAGGATGGACTCAACTTCATCCGATGGAAGTTAATCCAAGTACATAAAATATTCATGAATTTTAGTAAAAACAAAATCCTTCTATCCCAAGCCAATTTCGAGAAAACTCAGATTTTGTAAAATAAAAATTCGCTTCGAAGATATTGGACAGGATGGACTCAACTTCATCCGATGGAAGTTGATCCAAGTACATAAAATATTCATGAAATTTAGTAAAAACAGAATCCTTCTCAAGCCAATTTCGAGAAAACCCAGATTTTTTGAAATAAAAATTCGCTTCGAAAATATTGGACAGGATGGACTCAACTTCATCCGATGGAAGTTAATCCAAGTACATAAAATAATCATGAATTTTAGTAAAAACAGAATCCTAAGGTGAGGTGAGGTGAGGTGAGGTGAGGTGAGGTGAGGTGAGGTGAGGTGAGGTGAGGTGAGGTGAGGTGAGGTGAGGTGAGGTGAGGTGAGGTGAGGTGAGGTGAGGTGAGGTGAGGTGATGTGATGTGATGTGATGTGATGTGATGTGATGTGATGTGATGTGATGT
>CATOPV010000026.1:7500-10000 GCA_951802165.1 Adalia decempunctata
GTCTCTGTGCGGCGCTGAACTGGGTCTATCGACGTGGTCGGCGCCACATATTAAAAGAGGGGAGAACGTCTGATGGCATGCTATCTCTCGTTGTACCCTCGGATATAAGCACAGTTCCCTGGTTGATCCTGCCAGTAGTCATATGCTTGTCTCAAAGATTAAGCCATGCATGTCTCAGTACAAACCAAATTAAGGTGAAACCGCGAAAGGCTCATTAAATCAGTTATGGTTCCTTAGATCGTACCCACATTTACTTGGATAACTGTGGTAATTCTAGAGCTAATACATGCAAATAGAGCCTCGACCGGGAACGGAAGAGGCGCTTTTATTAGATCAAAACCAATAGGTGGCGGGTCTTCGGGCTCGTCATCGTACAATTTGGTGACTCTGAATAACTTTAAGCTGATCGCACGGTCTTGTACCGGCGACGCATCTTTCAAATGTCTGCCTTATCAACTGTCGATGGTAGGTTCTGCGCCTACCATGGTTGTTACGGGTAACGGGGAATCAGGGTTCGATTCCGGAGAGGGAGCCTGAGAAACGGCTACCACATCCAAGGAAGGCAGCAGGCGCGCAAATTACCCACTCCCAGCTCGGGGAGGTAGTGACGAAAAATAACGATACGGGACTCATCCGAGGCCCCGTAATCGGAATGAGTACACTCTAAACCCTTTAACGAGGATCAATTGGAGGGCAAGTCTGGTGCCAGCAGCCGCGGTAATTCCAGCTCCAATAGCGTATATTAAAGTTGTTGCGGTTAAAAAGCTCGTAGT
Source organism: Adalia decempunctata (assembly GCA_951802165.1). Taxonomy (NCBI): domain Eukaryota; kingdom Metazoa; phylum Arthropoda; class Insecta; order Coleoptera; family Coccinellidae; genus Adalia; species Adalia decempunctata. The sequence continues at coordinate 8,274 of CATOPV010000026.1, forward strand.
CGAATTTGTGTCTCGCGCCGTCCGGTTCATCGTTCGCGGTGTCAACTGGCGTGTCGCGAGACGTCCTGCCGGCGGGTCGTTCGCAAGAGCGGCCCAACTGACCCCGCCGCGGTGCTCTTCATTGAGTGTCGAGGTGGGCCGGCACGTTTACTTTGAACAAACTAAGGTGCTTAAAGCAGGCTGAAATTTTGCCAGAATATTTTATGCATGGAATAATGAAACAGGACCTCGATTCTATTTTGTTGGTTTTCTGAACCTCGAGGTAATGATTAACAGGAACGGATGGGGGCATTCGTATTGCGACGTTAGAGGTGAAATTCTTGGATCGTCGCAAGACGGACAGAAGCGAAAGCATTTGCCAAAAACGTTTTCATTGATCAAGAACGAAAGTTAGAGGTTCGAAGGCGATCAGATACCGCCCTAGTTCTAACCATAAACTATGCCAGCTAGCGATCCGCCGACGTTCCTCCGATGACTCGGCGGGCAGCTTCCGGGAAACCAAAGCTTTTGGGTTCCGGGGGAAGTATGGTTGCAAAGCTGAAACTTAAAGGAATTGACGGAAGGGCACCACCAGGAGTGGAGCCTGCGGCTTAATTTGACTCAACACGGGAAACCTCACCAGGCCCGGACACCGGAAGGATTGACAGATTGAGAGCTCTTTCTTGATTCGGTGGGTGGTGGTGCATGGCCGTTCTTAGTTGGTGGAGCGATTTGTCTGGTTAATTCCGATAACGAACGAGACTCTAGCCTGCTAACTAGGCGTATTAGACATCCTCAAAGGCCCCCGGCTTCGGTCGGCGGGTTTTTACTGTCTGCGTACATTATATTCTTCTTAGAGGGACAGGCGGCTTCTAGCCGCACGAGATTGAGCAATAACAGGTCTGTGATGCCCTTAGATGTTCTGGGCCGCACGCGCGCTACACTGAAGGAATCAGCGTGTCTTCCCTGGCCGAGAGGCCCGGGTAACCCGCTGAACCTCCTTCGTGCTAGGGATTGGGGCTTGCAATTGTTCCCCATGAACGAGGAATTCCCAGTAAGCGCGAGTCATAAGCTCGCGTTGATTACGTCCCTGCCCTTTGTACACACCGCCCGTCGCTACTACCGATTGAATGATTTAGTGAGGTCTTCGGACCGGTACGCGGTGGCGTCTCGACGTCACCGCTGTTGCTGGGAAGATGACCAAACTTGATCATTTAGAGGAAGTAAAAGTCGTAACAAGGTTTCCGTAGGTGAACCTGCGGAAGGATCATTAACATATTATGTAGTATTTTGCTTGTACTAGTCTACTCGCATATATACACAAAACAAATCAGTTAAAGAACCGCTAACTGTCCATCGTCGATCGTCGTTCTCTATTCGTAGAGAACGGGACTCGTCGGTTGCGTCACTGTCGAACGGTATGTGCCGGCCTGACTGCACGTGGGTGCGGCGACGTGAGACAAACAAAATGAAAAATGCCCAATAACAATAATAAAATAGACGCTTCCGCTTGTCTGAATCGACGTTAAACGAGGAGCGTGAGTCGTTTATGACAGATCGCTCGGGTACCTGGAATCGTGTGTAAATCCACATCGTTCTTCGGTACGGAGAAGGTTCGTGCAGTGCGTTGATCAAAAACGGATACATAATGGACCGTCCGTAGACAGTCTAATGCCTAGCGAAGACGAGAAACGGTGAAGGTTCGATCATGTGGATCGATCCGATATACTGTGCCGTCGTCGTAGATG
>CATOPV010000026.1:17500-22320 GCA_951802165.1 Adalia decempunctata
CTTTTTTAGAATGAAGTTTCTTAAGGTTTGACGACTCGAATCCGATCTCCGCAGTGATGGGCTTGAGGGTTTCAAAATGCTTATGGTGTTTGTCTTCTTGTCTTGAGCGACCCCTTACAGCGAGATCGCGGTCCTCTTCGTATACCTGTATTCGAATGGCCTTATGCGATCGCCCTTAAACATGTGTCCAACTGTACGTTGTGTGCACGAAAAATTTGCGACCGCTCACTGCGTTCCGAGCGAGAATATATTAAAAATGAATATGGGGATAAAAATGATAATAAAATGAAACATCTCGAATACACCGTGTCGTTGTATATTCATGTATAACGAAGGGTCGAGAATGTGATTGGAATATAGTAAAAGGCCGGGGGTCAACCTTAACTGCGTTGGACGCCTCGGCGAGGGATCGCAAGATCTCACGAATTGTGGGCAGGCGTTGCGTTTCGTTTTGATGTCTTTTGAGGTCTCTTTTCAGTCAGGGGGTAGACCGATTTAGATGTTGGAATGGATCGTGACGTTCTGTTCACTTTTCAAAAATACTCATGATACGAACGATATCGTCGATCGGAACCGTGTTGTAGAAGAGGCTGGAATTTTCACGCGACGATCCCCGCGGCACGATGCTATATCGCTGTCGCGTCCGGATGGTCCTGAGATTCTAAGTCGAATACGCTCGCGTCCAGATCTTCGTATCGATTCTGTCTCTGTGCGGCGCTGAACTGGGTCTATCGACGTGGTCGGCGCCACATATTAAAAGAGGGGAGAACGTCTGATGGCATGCTATCTCTCGTTGTACCCTCGGATATAAGCACAGTTCCCTGGTTGATCCTGCCAGTAGTCATATGCTTGTCTCAAAGATTAAGCCATGCATGTCTCAGTACAAACCAAATTAAGGTGAAACCGCGAAAGGCTCATTAAATCAGTTATGGTTCCTTAGATCGTACCCACATTTACTTGGATAACTGTGGTAATTCTAGAGCTAATACATGCAAATAGAGCCTCGACCGGGAACGGAAGAGGCGCTTTTATTAGATCAAAACCAATAGGTGGCGGGTCTTCGGGCTCGTCATCGTACAATTTGGTGACTCTGAATAACTTTAAGCTGATCGCACGGTCTTGTACCGGCGACGCATCTTTCAAATGTCTGCCTTATCAACTGTCGATGGTAGGTTCTGCGCCTACCATGGTTGTTACGGGTAACGGGGAATCAGGGTTCGATTCCGGAGAGGGAGCCTGAGAAACGGCTACCACATCCAAGGAAGGCAGCAGGCGCGCAAATTACCCACTCCCAGCTCGGGGAGGTAGTGACGAAAAATAACGATACGGGACTCATCCGAGGCCCCGTAATCGGAATGAGTACACTCTAAACCCTTTAACGAGGATCAATTGGAGGGCAAGTCTGGTGCCAGCAGCCGCGGTAATTCCAGCTCCAATAGCGTATATTAAAGTTGTTGCGGTTAAAAAGCTCGTAGTCGAATTTGTGTCTCGCGCCGTCCGGTTCATCGTTCGCGGTGTCAACTGGCGTGTCGCGAGACGTCCTGCCGGCGGGTCGTTCGCAAGAGCGGCCCAACTGACCCCGCCGCGGTGCTCTTCATTGAGTGTCGAGGTGGGCCGGCACGTTTACTTTGAACAAACTAAGGTGCTTAAAGCAGGCTGAAATTTTGCCAGAATATTTTATGCATGGAATAATGAAACAGGACCTCGATTCTATTTTGTTGGTTTTCTGAACCTCGAGGTAATGATTAACAGGAACGGATGGGGGCATTCGTATTGCGACGTTAGAGGTGAAATTCTTGGATCGTCGCAAGACGGACAGAAGCGAAAGCATTTGCCAAAAACGTTTTCATTGATCAAGAACGAAAGTTAGAGGTTCGAAGGCGATCAGATACCGCCCTAGTTCTAACCATAAACTATGCCAGCTAGCGATCCGCCGACGTTCCTCCGATGACTCGGCGGGCAGCTTCCGGGAAACCAAAGCTTTTGGGTTCCGGGGGAAGTATGGTTGCAAAGCTGAAACTTAAAGGAATTGACGGAAGGGCACCACCAGGAGTGGAGCCTGCGGCTTAATTTGACTCAACACGGGAAACCTCACCAGGCCCGGACACCGGAAGGATTGACAGATTGAGAGCTCTTTCTTGATTCGGTGGGTGGTGGTGCATGGCCGTTCTTAGTTGGTGGAGCGATTTGTCTGGTTAATTCCGATAACGAACGAGACTCTAGCCTGCTAACTAGGCGTATTAGACATCCTCAAAGGCCCCCGGCTTCGGTCGGCGGGTTTTTACTGTCTGCGTACATTATATTCTTCTTAGAGGGACAGGCGGCTTCTAGCCGCACGAGATTGAGCAATAACAGGTCTGTGATGCCCTTAGATGTTCTGGGCCGCACGCGCGCTACACTGAAGGAATCAGCGTGTCTTCCCTGGCCGAGAGGCCCGGGTAACCCGCTGAACCTCCTTCGTGCTAGGGATTGGGGCTTGCAATTGTTCCCCATGAACGAGGAATTCCCAGTAAGCGCGAGTCATAAGCTCGCGTTGATTACGTCCCTGCCCTTTGTACACACCGCCCGTCGCTACTACCGATTGAATGATTTAGTGAGGTCTTCGGACCGGTACGCGGTGGCGTCTCGACGTCACCGCTGTTGCTGGGAAGATGACCAAACTTGATCATTTAGAGGAAGTAAAAGTCGTAACAAGGTTTCCGTAGGTGAACCTGCGGAAGGATCATTAACATATTATGTAGTATTTTGCTTGTACTAGTCTACTCGCATATATACACAAAACAAATCAGTTAAAGAACCGCTAACTGTCCATCGTCGATCGTCGTTCTCTATTCGTAGAGAACGGGACTCGTCGGTTGCGTCACTGTCGAACGGTATGTGCCGGCCTGACTGCACGTGGGTGCGGCGACGTGAGACAAACAAAATGAAAAATGCCCAATAACAATAATAAAATAGACGCTTCCGCTTGTCTGAATCGACGTTAAACGAGGAGCGTGAGTCGTTTATGACAGATCGCTCGGGTACCTGGAATCGTGTGTAAATCCACATCGTTCTTCGGTACGGAGAAGGTTCGTGCAGTGCGTTGATCAAAAACGGATACATAATGGACCGTCCGTAGACAGTCTAATGCCTAGCGAAGACGAGAAACGGTGAAGGTTCGATCATGTGGATCGATCCGATATACTGTGCCGTCGTCGTAGATGGCATTTCGTCTTACGGTACGGATACATTCGTTCGTATTGAAGATCTCGACTTTTCGAACCGAAGTACCGTCCTTAGGCGATGGGTCGATTATCGAGCTTGATGAAGGTGAGCGTCGTTGACGCGAACCGATGAATCGGCCGTAGATGATTTACCTCGTTCGTCGGTACGGTGAAAGTCTGGCGTCTGGTATAGATAACGAACGAACGGACCGGCTGTGTTGATATCGATTGTACATTTATCATTTCGTCTTTCATATCGGTGAGGTGAAGGCTAGCGTCCACGTGGGTACGCGAACCGATGAACTTTCCGTGTCGATAGATCGAATATGAAGGAGTGTTTCGTTCATCATATATCGGCCGGTTGAAAGTTCTTCGTGTCTGTGTTCTGGCACGCCGCGGACAGATGAACCGTCCGTGCGAAGGTATTAAAGATTTTCGCCCGACATCGATCCGTCGATTCCGTCTAACCAGCGCGCGTGTAGTCGCCGTCGCCTTCGATCCGAACCACAGAGTTCGGCATCGTCGTGTTAAGACGGGACATGTCGCGCGCGCGATATGGCAGTGACGGAAGGCGATCTCGTTCCTCTCGGACGAAGACGTCGACGTGATACGACGCCCGTGTTACATTAGCGTTTTTAATTTGAATCGCTCAATCGATACGAGGTGTTGGAGACGTCTGTCTTTCCGTCCGAAACATTTACACGATAATTGTCTCTTGACTAGTACGAACGCGAACGCGAAAGCGCGCGCGCGCACACGATTTATAATCCGAAGGGATCCCGTTCTCAGTGGAGAGCGCGTGTTCTTCCCGTAGGGATTGGCGTGTAGCAGCAGTCGCCGCCGCCGCGTAACGTTCGTCTCGTATCTCGAGGAATCGTTTTTCGCGCGAGCGAAATTTCGAGACCGAGAGTTCGAACATAAAAGATTACCCTGAACGGTGGATCACTTGGCTCGTGGGTCGATGAAGAACGCAGCTAATTGCGCGTCATCATGCGAACTGCAGGACACATGAACATCGACATTTCGAACGCACATTGCGGTCCTCGGACTTTGTCCTCGGACCACTCCTGACTGAGGGTCGGTTCTATTCTAAAGACTGCCCGGCCTCGATCGTAATCGACGCAGCAACGCCGAACGAAGTGACGAACAAGCGCGATTGCACGTGTTAGTCATAGCGCGGTGCGACGGCGACTACACGCGCGCTGGTTAGACGGAATCGACGGATCGATGTCGGGCGAAAATCTTTAATACCTTCGCACGGACGGTTCATCTGTCCGCGGCGTGCCAGAACACAGACACGAAGAACTTTCAACCGGCCGATATATGATGAACGAAACACTCCTTCATATTCGATCTATCGACACGGAAAGTTCATCGGTTCGCGTACCCACGTGGACGCTAGCCTTCACCTCACCGATATGAAAGACGAAATGATAAATGTACAATCGATATCAACACAGCCGGTCCGTTCGTTCGTTATCTATACCAGACGCCAGACTTTCACCGTACCGACGAACGAGGTAAATCATCTACGGCCGATTCATCGGTTCGCGTCAACGACGCTCACCTTCATCAAGCTCGATAATCGACCCATCGCCTAAGGACGGTACTTCGGTT
>CATOPV010000027.1:0-18922 GCA_951802165.1 Adalia decempunctata
AGAGACAGATGGATCCACGTTTTCGCTCAAGTGAAGCAGACACCGGGGATGGGAAAGTAGGGGCGGATAGAACTAAAAGTAGTGATCGTGGTGCCAAAGCTAAAAGGAGTGCTTCCGCATTCGCTTGCCACAGAAAGCAGTCCTGTCACGAAGCAGCTTTCGCCGAAATCGTTTTCCTCCACCGCCCGACCAGTCCTCACGAACAATAGAACTCGCCGTCGAATTTGCCGTCTTTCATTTCTGCGCCAGCTGTTCCTGTTCGGGTCATGCAGCAGACCTGACTTCATTAGGTTCCAATTGAAGGAGCACTGCTTGTACAGCTGCAGTCAGATTTCAAGGAAACAAACGGCAGTCACTCGTTGCGCCGAGAGACCGTCACGCAATTCCACCCGCCAAAGAGTCAGTGCACTAGTGCTGCCTCCGGCTGTTTTGCCTCCCAGCATGAAACACACATAGAAAGTAGGATGCGAACAGTTTCCTGGTCCGCGTTTCCCGTGGAAGGGAGGACAGAGTGGCTACAAACTCCTGCTTTTGAGTACATGACCAGCCGTTTTGATGCTGCAAGTGCGTCCAGCTCTCACAACAGTCATCTCGGCGGGTCTGAGGGAGACAAGTGGATGTTGTGTTCTGCATTGGGATGCATGAGCAGGAAGACGGTGATCAGCAGTCGCTGCGTCAAGAGACGAGGAGAGAAGGTAAACACGGGGAGACCTTCGCTCTGCCATTGCGCTCAAGCGCCTGCTGGCATCCACCACCACATGCACCTCTCGATCCTTCCGCTCCTTCACTCGACTGCGTCTCCTGTTGCACAGCTCACGCCAAAGACATCACCTGATTCCCTCTCATCGCATCAGAAGACTGTCAGCCTGAATCCTGTCCAGCGTGTTGCATGTAAACGCCGCTCCTGTGCTCCTGGATCAGGATCGCGCAAAACGCGCTTCTGACAACTAAATCTCAGACAAGGATTGAGGGTGAGTGTGTGCGTGCCCTTACTTCAATCTCTCGATTCCCTGCTCCAAGTTCAAACAAAGGCAATAGCTCAGTCTGAGTGTAGCATACGAGACCCTGACGTTAACGAAGAAAAATTGCGTCCCTGTCACCGTAGAACCGAACGCAAACGCAAGTATCTCGAACCTTGGGACCGAAACGTACTTCTCTGTTCTCAGGCAGTACAGAGTGAGACAGCGAGAGACTTGTATACAGGAGGTCAGCGTTACAGTCTGTGGCCTGGACTTAAGGTTGCTGCGTGATTGCTGGAGAAGTAGTACTTGCGGATTCATGAGTTGCTGAGAGTGCTACTACCAGAGAAACCTATTTGAACGTCAGCTTGGAGATGAGAACCGTACTGTCACGGACAAGACGCAGGTGATTTGCTTGCGTTTACTCCCAGGCTAGACTTTTGCTCGTCCTAGTTCCTGCCCACGTACGAGAAGAGCGGACAGCTTTCAGCTCTTTCTCTCATTCTCCTCGACATTCTCTGGCATTTGTACAAGGGTACAAATCCTTCCTCCCACACTCATTTGGATGTGTGTGGATGTCCAGAGAGAAATGGCCAGTACATCTCGGAAATGGACACTGCCTCACGAGCTGTTTTCTATGATGTCTATGAGAACGCGTGTCCGTAGCCAGTCCGGATTGAACCAGAAAAACAAAAGCCAGGCTCTCAGGTATTGTCCGCTGTTTCCTGCTTGATTTCCCGTCCCGTAATTGAGACGCTCTGAAGGAGGATCGATGTGGAGGTGCATTATTTCCTTGTCATACTTCCTATTACCGGCAGCCTCCTGTCTGAGTCTTGCGTCACAGATCGTTCTCAGGCTGATCCACATCCACTTCACCTTTTGATCGTGATAGCCTTCAGAATGCAGTGCTGCTCTCAGCAAGTCTCTAATATCGAATTCCAGATGCGCAGCCTGAAAGGCTGTCAGTTCATGGCTGGTATCAGCTTTCAGAGATTTTTGTCAGTGCACTGTTTGTCTGCGTGACGGTCACGCAGACCACACTTTGCATGATGAACCTTCCTCTGGGACACAGAGTGCTCTCATCCTGATACCGAAGCACTGCTATCATCGAACAACTGAGCACTCGTGAGTTTTGCAGCGAAAGAGATGATGTGGTGTTACTGCGTGAGTAGCGATCGGGCCCCGCGACAGGCGTCATCTTCAGTCCTGGGAATGTTATTTTCCGACACAACGGAAGGCTGTCAGGTTTGCACGTGAGACCATCGGTTACACTCATGCACAGACAGATTTTGAACCAGCGGAAAATTCTCCTGCCTCTGATCCAGAGGCCGATCCACGTTTGTCGAGATCCGTGATCGCGCACCCGCACCACAGGAGCCGCAGTCCTGCGTCAGCAGCCTTTCCTGACCGACACTTGCTCCCTTCTTCTCGGCTGCAAACAGGTGCTGCGCTCAATCCCACCATGTCCACACTCTGAACAGCGGCAAGAGCGATTGCTCGACAACAGTAAACATAACAAGCGTGTTTCACAGCAAGTGGCGGATCGGATTGTATGAGAGGACAGCGATGTTGTCGGGTGACACCTAATCTCGCAAGTCTGTGATCACGGCCGACGACGAGATTCGCCTCCCCGTTTCCCATAATCCCCTGCTGTCAGCGGAAGAAAATGATTTTGGCTGGCAAACATCAGGCAAGAAATCGGAAGAAGAAACATAACAACGCGAAGTTGGACTGGAAAGGAGATCAGAAGAGACGACAAGTGAGACACGGCGACATTTATTGCCTGCACTATCATGAAACGCTCGTCTCTCGACTTGAAGCGACCGTCGTTCAAATCCAGAAAAACAATCTCCTTCCTCAGAAAGCAACAAAGAGTCCTCTCACCTTACACTTGGATTAGACTGATCCTCATTTCCGTCACCTGTCTCTTCTCCAATTGCACGCTGATCTCGGGTCAAGTGAACGATGCTGGTCAATGGATGCCGCTGGCAAGCAGTCTTCCGGGAGGCTCGTGTCAAAACACCGACGTCATCAAAGTCGGCTTCCTGACCGACATGTCTGGTCCCTCTAACACCAAGAGACAGGGATTAGTGATCTCCGGGGCAATTTCCTACGCTGTCGCCAACGTGAACGAGCGCTCCAGAAAGGATCGACAGTTCCTGCATGGAAAGCGCTTGGAGCTGATGTACTTGGACACAAAGGGCGACACTTTGGTGGGAACGCAGTCACTGCTGCTGCAATGGATGGCCGGAGCCAGTGCTTTCTTCGGACCGGAGGACTCGTGCGAGACAGAGGCACGGATCGCATCCGCGATCAACCTGCAATGATCTCGTACAAGTGCACTGATCCGCGCGTCTCTGACAAAACACTCTATCCGACCTTTGCACGCACCTTCCCGCCTGATACTCAAGTCATTCACTCGATCATTTCGTTCCTGGAGTACTACCAGTGGCAAAAGGTGTCCCTAATTTACGAGCGGACGCCGCCGTACGAGTCGGTGGCAATATCGTTAGGACGGGCGATGAAAGAGCACAACCTGACGATCAATTCGGAACGATGGTACGGCAACTTCTATCGCTGCTGTGAGGACAAGCGATCCGGATGTTGCTTCAATCCCTTTCTCGACATCATCAACACCACGTTCCAGGGAACTCGTATCTACGTCTTCGTCGGCCGTGAAGCCGATCTCATGAAATTCATGCTGATCCTTAAGAACAGAGGTATCCTGGACAATGGCGAGTACATGGTCCTGTTCGTGGACCTGGAGTCTTACGACGAAAGCCAGAGCTACAAATACCTTTACAACGCTGTTATGAACGGCGGGGACGCCGAGTCCGCATTAGAGGCAGCGAAGTCTCTCCTCGTTATCGTCCCCTCTCCGCCCCAGTCATCTAACTACACCATCTTCGAGGACCAGGTCCGCCTCTACAATTCCATGCCTCCATTCAATTTTCGGAATTCTTTCGACTCTCGCAAAAAGTACATCACGATCTACGCCTCATACCTCTACGACGCCGTCACTTTATATGCTGATGCTCTGTCCGCTCTGCTGCAGCGCAATACAACTCATTGTGTCAATGATGGACAGAGCATCATCAGAGAGATCATCAAACGTCGCTCCTACACCAGCATCACAGGAGCAGGCATGAACATAGACAGCAATGGCGACGCGGAAGGAAACTACACAATCCTGTCCCTGCAGCCGACTCCCTCTCACATCGTCTTCCCCCGCATCTCCATCCGCCCGCCATACACAATGCTTCCGGTCGGTTTCTTCCACTACGACAAGAACTCGTCCAGCACCAAATTCAAGCAGACGGCTCTGATCAAGTGGCTAAGGAACAGACCGCCGCTGGACGAGCCGCCCTGTGGCTACGACGGCAGCTACTGCCGCGCGCCTGACGACAATCGCCGGGAAATCCTGACCGGCATCCTGACTGGCGTCTTCCTCACCATCTCCCTCTGCTCTGCCGTCGTCTACCGCAACTGGAAGTACGAGCAGGAAATAGCTGGTCTCTTGTGGCGGGTCTCCATCAAAGAGCTTCACCTGCACAACCCGTCACAAGGACTGTCCAGTCACCCATTTGGATCTCGTGTCAGCCTGAACTCGGCAGCCAGCAATGACATTCTCGCCTGCGGCCAGATCTTCACTCAAACTGCCATGTACAAAGGTTCGCTAGTCGCAGTCAAACTTTTGAAGTTTAGCCACAAGCGCATCGACGTTCCGCGTCACGTGAAGAAGGAGATGAAGCTTATGAAAGAGATACACCACGACAACGTTAATCAGTTCATCGGTGCTTACATCGAAACCAATCAGATCGTCGTCATCAGCGAGTACTGCAGCAAAGGATCACTGCACGATATTCTGGAAAATGATGACTTGAAGCTAGACTCGATGTTCGTCGCATCACTGCTCTTCGACCTAATCAATGGCATGATCTATTTGCACGATTCGGTCCTGAAAACACACGGCAACCTCAAGTCACACAATTGTTTGATCACGTCGCGCTTTGTGCTCCAGGTTTCGGATTTCGGGTTGCGTGAGTTACGGACTGCGTGTGACGTGGACACGGAAAACGTGGACTCATTGCGTCGCCTGCTGTGGACTGCCCCGGAGCTGCTGCGGGATGCAAAAGAGCCCGTCACACAAAAAGCTGATGTCTATGCCTTTGCTCTGATCCTGCACGAAATATTGGCCCGGAATGGACCTTTCGGCATCGACGTCGAAGCAGAGGATATTGAGTTGGATCTGATGGACGGTGTGACAAAAGACTTGGGGCCAAAACGGATGACAGCAGCAGACGTCATTCGCAATCTCAGGGAGATCCGTGACTCGCCCTTCAGACCGGACGTCAGTCAGCTGGAAGTTCAGGACTACGTCCTGCACACAATGACTGACTGTTGGCACGAGAACCCGGACAAGAGACCCGATTTCCGAAGCGTCAAAAGTCGTCTAAAGAAGATGCGGAACGGACTCAAGTCAAACATCGTGGACAACATGATGTTCATGATGGAGAAGTACGCCAATAACTTGGAAGAACTGGTCGAGGACAGGACTCTGCAACTCATGGAGGAGAAGAAGAAGACGGAGCACCTGCTGCACCAGATGCTGCCCAAAAGCGTGGCTCAGGATCTGATGAAAGGAAAGACGGTGCAGCCGGAAACCTTCGATACTGTCACTATCTTCTTCTCTGACATCGTCGGCTTCACTGCCATGTGTTCCGAGTCTACTCCACTAGAAGTTGTTAACTTCCTGCACGACCTGTATCAACTGTTCGATGATGTCATCTCCTACTATGATGTCTACAAAGTTGAGACGATCGGTGACGCATACATGGTCGTGTCTGGACTTCCCATACGCAATGGAGACGCACATGCCACTGAAATGGCTTCTATGGCTATCGAACTTTTGCACCACGTCAAGTCTTTCAAAATCAAACATCGGCCTAATGAAACGCTGGGCCTCCGGATCGGAATCCACACAGGTTCGTTATCTTTATCTTATCTTGATTCTGAAGTAACTAATCCATCTGTGAAACAGGCGGTGTTGTTGCTGGAGTTGTGGGAAAGACGATGCCACGCTACTGTTTGTTCGGTGATACTGTGAACACAGCCTCCCGCATGGAGTCCAATGGAGAGGCACTCAAAATCCATATCAGTGAGCAGTTACAGGAATTCCTGGTCAAGACTGATGAGTACGCGATCGAGGATCGCGGACTCGTAAAGATGAAAGGGAAAGGCGAAGTCCGGACTTTTTGGTTGTTAGGACACAAAGATCCAGAAGGAAAGAACAGGCGGGAGGACAGCTGTAACATGGCGATAGCAGTACCACAACACGTATGGCACTCAGGATCCAGACGTGGATCCATGGTCACTTTCAGGAACATACCGATGCCCTCATCTCATTCACATGCGAACCTGACATCGCTGCACTTGTTGCGGCTGCAGCAATCAGAGTTGAACCACATGTCCAACATCTCGCTGTCTGGTCGTTCTAGTCCACGGGCTGCGAAGAAGAAGATGCGGCGAGTTAAGACTGCAGCTCTCAGTCAAAAGGAAGAATCGATGGAATCGTGTATGGCAGGAAGCAGAGAAAACGTGCAGCATAATAATAACCACAAAAGGCATCCTCACGCACCCTGCTTACCATTCAGGTCAGGAGCAGTGGCTCAGACCAATGGTGCGGTAACGGAGTGCAATGCAGCAGTTAACGAGTGCCGCTGGGTCCCAGCCCTGGTCAGAGGATCGGAGGGGCACATGATGCTGAACGAAAGGGACGAGGATCTGATGCAGAGGATGGGCGGCAGAACTCCGCCTGCGTCTGATGTCCTGCTTCCGGATTCGAGTCCAGCGAAGCGAAAGGTATCACCGCCTGCTGCCGTCACGCGTCCCACTCCTATCCTCAGGAGACACGAGATCGGCTTCAAAAAATGGATTTCCCTGAACGAGATCCCCTCTGACGCCGAGTCCCGAATTTCACACAGCAGTTCCGCTGGACTTTTGGTCCCCGAACCAGAACAAGTGATTCAATTGGAAAAAGGTCAGCGTGAGACCGAGTTTACAATTGGTCCCAGGATCACGTGCCCGTGTGAGGATTCAGGACGAGTGCCGCTCTCTTTCACCAAATGGATCTCTGGGCTCGTATTGCGAAAAATATCCTCCGATTCTAATCTGTACGGCAGCCCGGACCTGAACCAGCACCTACTGCCCGTCCCCACACAGACGAACGCAGACACTGTTATAGTAGAAACAAATGTTTGATAACTAGAATGCAATAAAACTCTTCCTATTAACCGTCTTGTCCTTTCTTTGTATTCTAGTGACTTACTGTAAGACGGATACCTTAAGGTGTGATTTGATGCAAGTCAGTGCAAGTGAGTCAGAGACGCAGGCGAGATCCATTTCACAAGAATACGGAATATGAAGCTCACTGTGTGGCGCCACGAGGCAGGGATCGGTGTGCGCGAACGTCCTCAAATTCAATATACTGGTCTGCACGATCAATCCCTGCCTTGAACGAAATGAACACTGATCTATGATATAGAGTCGAGACTGTTGCTGTCGCTCGAATGGAGCTGTGAAAGACACAGCGAGTGAGTGACAACTTGACAATCAGTGACCTGGTCGAAGTCAAGTCCCTCTATTCGAACTGTATCCGAACTGTTATTTTGCACGCCTTTTCACCTTTTATTGTCCACTTGATTCAACGCATGTCTTGCATATCGATTTTGGTGACATCGTATCTGTCAGACTTGCGACGTACGTCCGGCAGGTGGACCGCCGCCAGCAGATTCTTGTCTACAGCCGGCTCGTCCGGGTCACGCGTCATGAGGGAGACTATGATTCCGATGATCAGGGTCAGGAAGAAGCCGACTACAGTGACGTAAAAGTAACTAATATGAATGATACGGTCGATTCCCGTAGGTTCGTATTGCCAGGGTAACATGTGCTGATGTGCTGCTTTGTACCCGTACGCCTCGTAAATTGCGCTGCTGCAGTTCCCGGTGAAGACTTCCAGTTGCGCCTTCGGTCGCATTCGGAACATTGTGGCTACCGCCATGCATAACGACGTCAGTACACCACAAACCATGCCGGAGATCGCACCTCGGCTGTTGGTGAACGGGACAAACATGCCTAAGCAAAAGATGGCAAATAGTGGACCTTTTGCCGCTCCACTCATTGCCATGGATGCCTGGAGCACGGTTCCCAGTCGTCCGACGAAAAAGGCGAGTCCCAGTGAAATCAGTCCATATCCTGCTGCGATTAGCTTCGTCACATTCACTGTTCCCTGTCCTTCTGACATGCGGGTCGAGAGTCGTGGCTTCAGAAGGTCCTCCCATGTGACAGCGGCCAATGAATTGAAACCGGACGACAGAGTAGACAACGAACCAGAGAAGACGCAAGCAGTAAAGAGACCAGCGACGCCCGGTACCGAGCTCATGGTATCCATGACGAAGTAAGGGACCAACTGGTCGTACCGCTGGATGATGCCCATGGACACGGGATCACACTGGTAGTAGCGATTGAAGATGACGAGTCCACCCCAAATGGCCAACCAGCCGATCGAAACGACGACAGGGATATTCCAGTAAAGGGTCTTCTTCGCGTGAGCCTGTGATTTGGTGGAGCAGAAGCGCTGAACCTCCGTCTGATTGATGCAGTAGCCGCTGCACCATAGGATCAGACTTCCACTCACAATAGCGAGCAGTGTGTCATTTCGGTACGGATTGGTATCGGTTTCGAAAAACTTGATCCTGTCATATTTTTCTCCAGTAATGAACGGCTGCTTCCAGCCACCGACGTCGAAGAAGGAGTAAGCGACGATCATAAAGACTCCTAACATCATGAGCAGGCATTGCAGCACGTCTGACCAGATTACAGCCTTAATCCCTCCGATCGATGTGTAAAAGGTACAAATGGCACCGACGACCAGGATTGAGTAGTTGACAGGGAGCGATGTGACGGACGCTAGTGCAATCGATGGACCATACAGCACAATGCCCATGTACGGTATCTGTGTCAAGCAGCGATAGACAACGTGCGGTCAAAGACTCAATGTACTCACTGTGCCAATGATGAAGGCGACTGATCCACAGAGTCTTGCGTTGTTAGACTTGAACCTCATGAACAAGTACTCATTGATGGATGTCATGTTCAACTTGTAGAACACGGGCATGAAGACTTCGGCCGACAGGACGACAGCGACTGTGAAGCAGACCATTCCAATCCAGTATTGAGTTCCCAGCATATAGACTTCGGCAGGAACACCGAGAATCGTGTTTGTGGACATGAAAGAGGCTGCCAGCGACATCACGACAGGGAACATTTGCAGATTCCTGTTTCCGGTCAGGAATTCCTTATTATTAGTGTTCTTGCGGCTCTTCCATCCAAAGAAGGCGCCAATCATGGCGGATGATGCCAAGAAAAGAGCAAAGACTCCATAGTCCACTGGTCCAAAGTTCTGGCGCAACGATTCAATCGTCGCCTTCTGGTGCTGCATCCCGACAGTCTGGGATCAAATCGGCAACCACTTCTCTCTGAATTCAGGAGTAGACTGGAGATAAATCAAAGATTGGGGCAACTTGAATACGACTTCGTTAGGGGAATGGAGACAAGTGACGAGCACAGCTAGCAAAAGAGATGCTGACGAAGGTCGTCCCTTATGAATCAGATGGCCATGAAAAGGGCCGCACAGTGGAAAATCATGTGCTATGTCGTGGCTATTCAATTGACTTCATGTATCGGAAGCATGACTTACAAAAGAAGAAGAAGCGGTGATCAGTTCTGGACGGACGCGTCGGAATAGTGGGCAGAGGCTGCACACAGGGCAGAGGTTTAGATCACACTTACTGACGATCAGGACTTCCCTCACAAAACAGGGCACCGCAGTACAATGGAGCAACTCTCCTGACTCATTGACGGAGCTTCTGTTCCACCAGCTGCACCAGATCAAATAAATTGCCGCTTGTTCTGGAAGCGCATTTCCTTTGAAATGGACGAACAACGCATCCCGACAATTGAAAGGGACGCACATGTCCTTCTCTTGACTCAAAACGGAGCACAACTTCATCAGCCTCGCTATAAAATGTTCGACACGCCGGACCTGGAAGCAGATCACGAGCTCATTTCTTGTTGCCGTGGTCTGGTGTTAACACATTCCTAGGAAAAAAAGATTTGATAACGCCGGTAGTTGGATATGCCAATAGGACGATGTGCGTGATCACATGTTTTGTGTGTATCAGACGATAAGGGCATCAGATGGCAGTTTCGGTATGAACGGGAACACCCGCATCTCCCATCCTCTCCTTCCCGTCCTTCTGCTCCTTCGCTTCCAGTGACTCTTTCCTCCTCATGAACCACATGTTGGGAACGAATTTAGCCAATAGTTTGTGGTCAACTGGTTCTTCATCTTTGTCCAGTGTGGCTAAAGAAATTGCGATGCTAAGGAAAACGGTGATCAGGAAACCCATAACCGAGACGTAGAAGTAAGAGACATGGAGTATGCGGTCGATGCCTTCAGGTGAGACTTCACCCGGTAAAATGTGCTCTTTGGGTGGCATGAATCCGTACGCCTGGTACACGTCCATCGTGCAGTTATTAGTGTAAAGTGGCAGGTGAGCTTTGGGTCGTGGTCGGAATATGGGTCCGATGGCGATACACAGTGACGTCAGGATCCCAATCAGGGTCCCAAAAAAGGCTCCATTTGCGTTCACAATGGGAACAAAGAGACCCATGCAAAAGAGAGCCAGCAGTGGACCTCTTGTACTTCCTGATAGGGCGATTGATGCCTGTAGTACAGTCCCTAACTGACCGATGAAAAAGGCAAGTCCAAGAGACACGAGTCCATAGAAGGCGGCGATGAACTTGGTCAGGTGCTTGGATACGATTGCGTTATTGATCCAAGTCTCAGGTAGTCGAGTCCTGAGACAGTCGTCCCACGTTACAGCTGCCAATGAGTTGAAGCCGGAGGAGAGAGTTGACAGAGAGCCAGAAAAGACGCATGCAGTGAAGAGGCCAGCAATACCGGGGAAGGAACTCATGGTGTCCATCACAAAATAAGGTGCAAGCTGATCATGTCTGCCTATGATACCCATAGAGACGGGGTCGCACTGGTAGTAGCGATTGAAGATCACGAGACCAGACCAGATGGCGACGATGCCGATAAAGAGGACAGGCAGGATGTTCCAGTAGAGCGTGCGTCTGGCATGAGCGAAAGACTTGGTGGAGCAGAAGCGCTGCACCTCCGTCTGGCTGATGCAGTAGGAGCCACACCACGTGGTCAGCGTTCCAAGGAACACAGTGGGAAAGACATCACTGCGATAAGGGTTCAAGTCCATGTCAAACAACTTGAGTCGGCCGTTTTCTGCTGCCACAGTGAAGGGTTTGAGGACTCCGCCCTCGTCAAAGAAAGAGTAAGCTGCAATCATGAAGACTCCCATCATCATTAGGATGCACTGCAGGACGTCCGTCCACACCACAGCTTTGATCCCACCAATCGACGTGTAAAAAGTGCAGATTGCGCCGACGACAATGACAGATTTGGTGACAGAAAGAGACGTGACCGAGGCCAGAGCAAGTGATGGGCCGTACAGGACGACAGCTAAGTACGGCAGCTGGGAAAGAGACGTGATCAGACTGCGACTTCCGTGTCGCCATCAATTAGCGGGACTCACCGTCGACAGCATGAAGGATAGGAAACCGATTGATCGAACTCTCGTTGACTTGAACCGCAGGAAGAGGTACTCGTTCACTGAAGTCATGTTCAGGTCGTAAAAAACGGGCAAAAAGACTTCAGCAGAGAGACAGACTGCGATCGTAAAGCTAAGCATTCCAATCAGGAACTGTGTTCCCAGGGTGTAGACTTCGGCGGGAACGCCTAAAATCGTGTTCGTGGACATGAATGATGCTGCCAATGACATCACGACCGGAAAGCTCTGCAAGTTCCGGTCTCCGGTCAAATACTGCTTATTGTTTTTGTTCTTGCGCTCCTTCCAGCCGAAGAAGACTCCGATCAGGGATGACGTAAGTAGAAAGACGGCCAGGACTGCATAGTCCACCATAGTGAAGGATTGACGCAGCATGTCTGCAGTCGCTGGTGGACGAGACGAGGCGATGTCCATGATGAGTGAGTGTTGCGAGTGAAAGTGAGAGTTGGTGTGAATGATCTGTTGCGGCAATCCAGGATACGGCAGGTGATCTCTGATCACGCCCTCATCCAGAGCTGATGTGTAAGGCACGTCTCTCGTCGCTGGTCTCCCGTCCGACTGTCGTCGCTGCTCGCATCCCGGCTTCAGCTCATGACTTGTGTCAATCTGGGTCCAGGCTCTAGGCATACAAACAGCTGCAGGATCAACACATTCACTGGTACTAAATCACCTTGTATCCGATTTAGATGCTGATTGTAGGAGCCAACTATAACCTGTGTTATGACTGGTACCTGGCAAAAGGTCAACTTCTCTTTCCCGCTTCGAATAGGATAGCTGAAAAAAGGAACTTGAGGTGACTGACGCTTGTCATTGAATGTAACGCCTACAGCCTCGACACGCACACTGTGTGTGTCACACTTCTGCCACTCATCCTTGAACTTCTGGTCACGGATTCAGGATGGCTAAAGGAAGAGGTGGCAGTTGCACTGAACCTGTGTTGACAAGGATGACTTGTTTTGCATCGCACGTCAGCTCTCAGCGCCTGCTGATCAATTACTCTTGTTCCCTAATCCTCGCTATTCTGGTCGTCGTTAAATGTCTGTCGAACTGCCCTTTGGAATGTTACGGCAAAAGATGGGATCGATGATTGGACGCGAGAATGGAAGTCTTGTCATGACTGCAGGCTGATTGCACGATCAGACTTGTGCCGGATGAGAAGCGTTAATGCTCTTCATTTCTGACTGGCAATGCGTGTTATGATTGAATCCTGATCAATATAAGATAACGATCGGTGCGATCATCAACTTGAAATCTCAGAAAACACGCGACCGAGCAGCAAAAATACGCTGCATTCCAAACAAACCTGTCCATCTATTGCAGGATCTGTGACCAGACTCAACGCGACGATCTGTCAGTTAATTGAGGTTAATTGCTGGCAGAGAAAGGGTGCATCCTGATCGCTACTTGGATGCCGAATGATGTTGGCATCAGTCGTGAGTCGTACCTTCACCTCGTGACAGGATAGACGGACAAGGTGCCACTATTGTGCTGTAGAACGGTAAATACTGCACGAATGACTTTGATCTGTGACCACGACAGTTGAGAGCCCGCTGACCCACTGAACTTGACTCTCTTTTGCACTCGTCTCTTTTTCGGTCCAGTGTGTGTTCGTCCAGTCCTTGATTCATAAGCAAGTGAGTCACATCTCATTCTCTGCGCCTTCCTTTGCACACATTATGCATTCATTTGTTTTCGTGATCCATCATCTCCTATCCCGTCCGACGGATGCTACGTGCAACAAGCGCCCAGTCTTGTTCAGGTCCATGCAGAGGATGATCCACGTTCTTGTGGGTGATAACATTCACATTTGTATGGATTTCTGTTTGTGAGGAGAAATTTGAGTCACGAGGAGAGTTTCTCTCAGCCTTTCCTTCTCTTATAAGATGATCGAGTGAACACCGCTGACGCAATGCCGATGTAAGGAAACCGCTTGTTTTGGGGTGTTTCGTGAGAGACCGTTGTTATGCTATACGTGCCGTTCACCTGAAAGGGAGGCAAAAGAAGAAGAACGTCTGACTGATCTGCAAGTCAAGCGCCTGAATCCCGGCTGACTTCCCGCCAGACAACTTTTCCTGCAGAAAAAGGAAAGGCCGTGCAATTGGCCTGATAGGAGAGGAGCGATCGTGTGTTCTATTAGGGGATCCTCCTCCTTCCTGATTTCCTGTGCCGTAAGCATGGGATTCCCTCTCATCGCCTTCTTTGCAGCAGGTCTGTTGGCTGTCCGTGAATCGTGGTCGGCAGGGGAGTCGTGCAGTCCCAGGACGGGCGCGAATCAGGTTTCCTGGCTAACGGGACGGCGGATCTGCGGTAGAAGTTCTTGCCAGCAGGATTGACGCAATGCAGCAATGCAGCCTGAAATCTATGTCATGAGAGGCAGGGATAGGGCAGGACGGGATTGGATCGAAAGGAGTGTCGAGGAAGCCGTTTTCTCCTTCCCTCACCTGCATCTTCATCACTGGCTCAGGCACTGGTGTCTCCGCCGAATTCTCACCGAATGCCTCCTGCTCACCAGACTCGTATTCCGTCCCTGCTTCTCGCTCCCCTCTCATCATCATCAAGCGAGCGGTGGATCAGTTGCAAGACTCGCACGACGAGCGCCGCTTTTCCAGACGAACAGGATTCACTTGATTCAACAGTCATCATTTTGAGGCAGGAAAGACGGAAAAGTAGAAGCCTTTTCTTTTCCCGCGCCCTCCCTTCTCACAGTCTACTATCAAGTTCAAGGCAAGAGTAAAAACTTCTCTTTCCACCGCCTGACGTTGCCGACAACGTGATCCTCCGCCTGAAAGAAACAGCGCAGAACTCAATCAAAGCGACCGAAACCTCAAATCCACTTGTTTCCATCTCTCGTGCAGTCATCCACTCATCAATCACTTCTCCTCTCTCCTCATTCTCCGCATTGTGTTCCGAGTGCCAGCATGTCAACCTACTGCCGGAACCTAACGGTAAGTTATTTCAAACTCTTTCGAACCGTTGGCCATGAACTTTGCCACTCGTGTGAACAGGGACTGGCCCTCTTCCTGCTCTTCCTCTGCGGACAGGCGATGGCAGAGCAGGATACGACGCTTGCTCCGCGTCAGCAGCCGCGAGTTCCCAAAACGCCGCGAACAACGACCACCACGACAACGACAACAAAAGCACCGACCAGACGCATGGCCACTCATCCGCCGTGGCCCAATGACCCGACGCACAAGCCGATCAAGATCGCGACGCACGCCCCATGGCCCGGTGATCCAGGCTACAACCGCGCGACGCACAGTCCGTATCCCTTCCACAGGGACCAGTACGGTCACATGCAAGACAGTGAGCACTTGTTTCCCTCACGGTCCACGTATGCACCATACGTGTTCGGCAGCTCAAGTGGATCACACGACTTGAAAAAGAAGAACGTTCTGGATAAGAAGGGAGGAGGCTGGACAAAGGACATCGTCGCTTATCTGGCCGCACCTTTCATGATGCCGTCAGCCATAACGAACGCCATCAGCAACATTCCGACCGGACTGGAAGCAGAGACACTGTGGGGCAGGATCGCAAAGTCTGTCCGCTCGGCGCTCAATCGTCGCAGTGAGGAGAGAAACTCGGCCGAACAAACGTCAGATAATCGGAATGTGATCACGAGGATGAAGAAGAAGCTGGCGACGACAGGAGTGCAGTCACTCGCCTCTTTGATATCAAACCCATTCCGAATGACTGACTCCACGCCGAAAGGCTCCTCTCCATCCAGCTCATCCACTGACTCCAAAAGGAAATCAGTTGATAAGAAGTTCCGTGATTTAGTGATTTCCCGAATAGTGGACTTTTTGAGCATCGGCAAACAGCGGAACCCTAACGCGTCCAAGTCACCAAAATCTACTTTTTCTTCTTCGGGCACATCCTCATCATCCTCTTCTTCAGGATCCAAATCATGAGTGCATCCGTTCGCTTCTTTCAATTCTCTTTGTAAGCTAAACACATAGCTGATCGTTAGCGATTAGGAGAAGAATGGGAAAGACTGAGCCACACATCAATGAGCGCTTGCACTTCATCAGCTGCTCTTTCAACTACCTGACCTGATCATCCGTATTCACTTGTTATTATCTTCAATTAAACACCCGCCTTAAATTATACCTTCCGTTCTGCTCCGACTTGTATAATGAGCGAGCCCGTGACGTCTGCACACCTGTCAGAGTGGATCCGGCTGACGAGAATTCCAAATCACGGATAGAAAAGGACGCAAGAGCTGAAATCGGGTGAGGGAAGCGTCGAAGCGACAAACCTGTCGATTCCTATTCAAAGGTGCATGGCCTCTGCTCCGGTCGTGCACTTAGTCTGACCTTCTCTCGTTATGAGTCATTGAATTTAACTGGGGGATGGTAACGGCAGCGTCGTTAGTGGAAAACGTTTGCGCTGGAACAAAAGACTTCTCCTCGTTTCCGCTTCAAAGAGATCTTTCTTTCGCTCGTGTCACCAGACAATCCGATCGACACCGGATCAAAAGTCAGGTTTGGCTTCCTGGAGTAGGAATGTGACGCGAGTCAACTGGCAGGGGATTATTGCATGATCCGGTAGAAGCGCCTGGCTCAGGACTCCGGTCCACGAGTAGCTCCTGCTCGTGAAGAAGATGAGTGACCGTCTTCTTCTTCTCCTGCTGCTTCTGCTGCCTCTAATTGACGTCTGCTGCCTTCCTGCTAACACGTGAGTCATCATAGTCGGAGCTGCGGTGCATGTGTGTAATTTGGACGTCGGTGGTGCTCTTTTGAAAAGGGACTCGCGGTCATGGGGTGAATGCTGAGCAGATCGACTGCAGCTCATGACTCAGCAGGCGCATCTTTCGCATGAAAAAAAGGCTGCGGTAATTGCGGCTGCACAAGCAGCAGGACGTTGCAGCAGAGATAAGGGACACACAGTCATCTGGATTTCGGTCCGATGGTCGGCATTAGCCACCAGTGTGGCCATTGTTGTTCCTCTCATTGGCCCAGAATACCGGAACCTTCTGATCTGTGACAAGTAATGAGGTCAGGAGTACGCCTGAGGTGTGGGAGAGGCGTCCACTACTCCTTCTCATTCGAAGCTCCGGCTCTGAAATCGTACCATTTTGTCACAGACAAGAAAATGTAAAAAGAGATCGGTGTGGGGACATTAATTTGGAGTAAAGTGACTTCTCACACGCGGGAAACCCGAGACTCTGATTGCAGCAGGAGATATGGCGTACCGTTTCCCGGATCCACTTACTCATACAGCAACACTCATCTCGCAAAGTGCGGCTTTATGTGCCGCGTGGGACACGACTGGACGGCGACACGCACGAAACCGTTTACCTGTGAATGCTATTTTCTTTCTTCCTTTTATTCGTCGACTGGTATGCAGCAGGATCCTCACGTCCCCTGCTGCATTTCGAACGCTGTTTTCTTGTTCAGCAGGGACAAGTAGTCGTCGATCTTGTCTTTGACTTTTGCGGCGGCGACTGGATCTTTCTTCGTGCCGATGCCACGCTGATACATAATAAATAGGTTGTTACAGGCTTCAAATTGTGGCGCGAAGTGATTGCAGGCCAGATCCATGTATTTGAACGCTTTTTCCGGATTAGGCTGCAGACCGGAGTCCGTTTCGTTCAGATGCATGGATCCAGCGGCGAAGCAACTGGCCGGCTGATCCAACTCACACCCTTTTTCTAATGCGGCGATTGCGTTCTCCGCTTCCCGGCGAATCCCTGCTTTAACTACGTCAGGATCCCGACCGGACAGCATTTGACCCAAGTGGTAACACCCGTCCGCAGAGCCACTCTCACACGCCGTTCTGAAAAATGTGAGAGCTCGTTTCAGGTCTTTCTGAGTGCCTCTGCCCTCAGCAGTGAAGACTCCGGCAGTATTACACGATTTGGAGTATTTGTGTTCTCGGCACGTGTACCAGAACACGGAAAACGCCGTTTTATAATCGTCGCGGATCAGGTGCAGATAATCACCGAGCAGATGACAACCTTTTGTAGAAGAGAAGTTGTTGCGTCAGGTGATAGACATGTCTCATGTCAAAGCGAAGCAACTCACCTTCTGCATTCTTTTCCCGGTAACACGAGTACCGGTATTCGGTGCCCAGGTTCTGTAGAAACTCTTCCATCTCCTCTTTCTGTTTAAAGATCTCCGCCATGGTGACGTCTGTCACAAGGACGAGGTACCGGTCGCCAAAAAGCAGGAGAAACACGAGCGCTCAGCTGACGGATCCGAGTCCGGGTGCAAGGATCGGCGCCAGTCTGCGCAATGGCTTTGATTTTAATTGAATCACCGTCTGGAATAAAGATCTAATGCTACTGCTGCTGGTGGTCATCTATTTAACAGAGCTATGATACTTGGACTTGACGTAGTCCACCGTTCTTTGGATCTGGGTTCGCTGCTGACAGATAGTGTCTGCCGCTTCTTGCATCTTATGCTCGTTCTTTCGCACGTACATCGCTGCGTCTGTTTTCAACTGGTCCAATTTTTCCGGCCTGTTTTCGTCCATTCCCAACCACTCGGAAAGAGTGGGATTCATACGGAAGTAAGTACCTTCAGGCAGAAGATCCTGCAAAAGTCGGTGCGTGATTTCGGTGTCAGTGGCCGAGTCGACTAAACTGGTGATCTTTGCTTTGAGACTAGTCGGACCGATCGGATCACTTTCCGGTTGTGGGGAGTCACTGGTGTGTACTTTCCGGTCCCGATCGACACGACACACTGGATCCGTTCCTTGGCCAGATCAGCTGTGCCTCGTGGATCGCGATCGCAGCCGGATTGTTGATCAGGATACCACCATCACTGTGAACATGATTGCCACAGACAAAATCTTCGAAATAACCGGGCGCAGAGGAAGAGGCGCGAACTGACTCCCAAATCTTATGCGTGCAGCTTCCCTGATACTGGCCGTACGCTGTGACCGGCAGGTTAAAGTTGCGGAACACGTACGGTTTGATCCGAGACGACAGGGATGCGGACACAGCCATTATTTTGGGGACACCAGACACAGTCGCAGTATCGATCAGACTTCTTTCGGTAAAAACGTGCCTCAAAATCTTTTCCCAGGCCGCTGTGTCGTAATAAGCATGAGTGAGGAGCAAGCGACTCGTTCCCCGCCAAAAGTCAGGCACGAGCAGGGACTTGGAAACTGTTCGGTACAATTCGTCGCAAGTGGTGATGTCTTTCCTCATAGCTCCGATCAGCATGGTGAGGATAGCTCCAGTCGAAACGCCACATATCATATCAAACTGCTGGTAGATCGGTCTGCCAGTCAGGTTTTCCAGTCGCCTCAGAA
>CATOPV010000028.1:0-10568 GCA_951802165.1 Adalia decempunctata
CTGGCTGTCGTTGACGCTGCCGCCGTCGCCACCGTCACCATCACCAGCAGCAGGATCACCGCTGCCGCTGCTCTCGTCGTAGTACCCTTCTCCTCGACTCGTACTCGTGTCTCTTCTTCTTCCCTCTCTCCTGTTATAATCCTGGTCCCGCTCTCCCCTTCCTCCCTTCAGTCTCTCCTCACCATCGGTCCCGACAGCATCAGCTGAACCACCGCAACTCACACAGTAACCCTGTCGCCCGGTCCGATCCAGAGGAGAGAGAGAGGAGACGGCAAGAAGGAGAAGACCACCACCAGCAGCAGCAGCAGAAGAAGAGGAGCCTGTGGACAGGCAGGAGACTGCAATCACCGCCGGATCTGCAACGAGCTAGAAGCTAGGACACCACAGCGAGCCACCGGCTATCAGGTGTGCCGGTACACCTTTAACACCACCACCCACCGTCCTGAGCTACAGCCTCAGCATGGAAAACGGTCACTGTAAGACCTTTCAGGAGGTGGCCGACTTCTTCGGCACCGACCTGGAAAAGGGACTCTCCCCGGAACAGGTCAAACGCTTGACCGAAAAGTACGGACCCAATGGTGAGTAGAGAGCTGTCCTTCGTACCCACACCCGTTTGCTAACCACTCTCTATCCTCTTTCCCACATGTCAACGGTGCAACGGCTTCTCCTGCTGTTGCTGACGATGCATACCCACTGCTGGCCACACAACGATCAGAACTGCCGGTGGAGGAGGGCAAGTCGATCTGGCAGATGGTGCTGGAACAGTTTGACGATCTCCTGGTCAAGATCCTCCTGCTCGCTGCCATCATCTCCTTCGTGAGTACACACAGACACAAACGCTGTCGTCTCTCCCTCCACACACAAAACACACACACATGCACACGAGGATGTGCAGCCGTTAGTCTGTTTCCCTTTCCATGGACGGGATCGCAATCGCCGATGAGCCTGACGCGGGCAGCGAGTGTGTGTGTGCTGCTGCCGGGGCTGATAACACTGTTGGCAAAGCCGGGGAGCAGCTCATCAGGAGGAGGCGATACCCTTGTCTCACATGATGATGATTGTTGTGTGAGAGAGAGAGACTGTGGTCGTGCTGATGCTGCTCAAAGCATGGAAGGGATGGTAGACCACGTGTCTCTTCCTCTCTCTGTTTGCAGTATGGTTGCACGTCAGCCATTCACAATTGGATGCGCCCTTTTTGATTCCTAATCAATCATGCACTCATGCTTACGTTTTCTTGTTCTCCTCCGCTTTCCTGTTTATTTCTTCCCTGGTCTTGTGCACGTGTGCCTGGACGGACAAACAACATCAACATCAACAACACCTGACATGAAACCGGGACGCTCAGGTGCTCGCCTTCTTCGAGGACAACGAAGACTCAGTCACCGCATTCGTGGAACCCTTTGTCATCCTGCTCATCCTCATCGCGAACGCCGTCGTCGGTGTCTGGCAGGTCAGTGCTTCTTCTTCTTCGTTTTCCTGACGTTGATTCGCGACCTCAACAACGTCCTCCCTACTTCCCTGTTTGCTTGCCCTCTGCGACTTTGGAACATGTGTTCCTTCCCTCTTTCTCCTCTCCGTCTTCCTGCATGCACGACGCATCTTGCGCTCGACTTCCGGACCCTGGCAGCGGATCTAAGAGCGAGAGCTGAGCGTTTAGAACTCGAGCACAGCAGTGTGCACCTCGTTCTATCCCAGCTCCTGTCTGTGAGAGAGGGAGCATAACAGCAGAAGAAGCAGGAGCAACAGGAGAGACGTGTATTTTCGGTGCCAAGTAGTGAGAGAGTCGAGTCGAGTCGAGGGAAGGCGAGAAGGATGGGAGCAAATCCTCGAATGTTCTCTCCTCTTGTGTCTCTCTATTCCGCCCGATGCACATCACACGCGATCCAGCTCCTCCAGCAACTCGTCCTCGGACCTTTTGCAGGGAGTTGCCGGCACGAGGGAGAAAGAGAGAAAGAGGAGGCGAGGGGAGAGAGAAGGGGATTAAAAATACATATCAAAGGGATCCGGATCACGATAATGAGAGTCAGGGAGGCACAGCTGAAGCAAGAGCAGGAAAGGAAAGGCAGGAGAGAGACACGACGCTGTGCCGAAAGCAGAAAAGTTGGCAGGACGTGCACTTCTCTCCTGTCTCACTCCCTTCTTCTTCTCTATCACGAGGGAAGACGTCCCATCCCTCACGTGCTATTAGTCCTCGTGCCGTCGTCGTTGTCGTCTTCAAGGGCGACCAGCCGCTCCCATCGGCTCGACCTTTTGAACATGTCAGCACTGCTGCTGCTGTTCCTGCTGTCGGGTGACAGTGGGAAGAAAGGAGGGGAGACAGAGGGATGTGGAGGCGGTGGCGGATGATGGTGGGAGCAGACTTGTCTTTGCGGTGCGTTTCCTGTGTGTGTCCCGCCGCCGTCGCCGTACCAGCTGTTGCCTCTCTTCTCGAGTTCTAGGATCTAGTTGGCGAGACCGTGAGAGAATTAAGGACTTCTTTCTTTCGATTGACAAGGGCGACATGTGACTCAACTGCGGGATTCTTGGATCAGGATCGAGACACTTGACGCGAGACGGGAGACAAAAGAGCACCGGTTCTCCTTTTTCTTACCACGGGACCTCGAGTTCTGAGATGTTCACGTGATTGCCAGATGCTACATCTTTCTTTCTCGGGACTGGGGCACACAGTCGGTGCTCTTGTCTCGCGACTCACACAAGGTCCCGCATCCCTAATTCTTGCTGCTGCCGCGTCGCTCTTCCCTCTTTGATCTCGTGAGGAAATCAGGACTCTCGTACGAAGACGAGGACAGGAAGGGGCCCGGCAGCGACTAATTTTGAACGAAGGCGAGAGAGGAATGTGGGCACTCATCCCTTGTCGCGACAGCATACCCTGAACATCCGTTACTCATCCCTTTCCTGCAAAGTTGCCCTGTCTTCGTTTTCTCTATTCTCGAGACTGCAGCAGGAAAGCCAGATTCTCATGAGTCAGTCGTTGCACAAGGGAATGCTCGTTTTGATGAACATGCTGTTCACTAGACAAGAGCATCCTAATGACCCACAGACGATTAGCGCCACATCATATCGTCTGGCTACAATATGACACAAATGATGCAAATGACTCATTTACTCATCATTTTTCTGTCTTCGATACCCAAACACGCGTGGAAAACAGGAGAGGAATGCAGAGGACGCGATTGAAGCGCTTAAGGAGTACGAGCCCGAGATGGGAAAGGTGATCCGGTCGGACAAGACGGGAGTGCAAAAGCTGCGAGCCCGGGACATCGTGCCCGGTGACCTGATCGAGATCTCGGTCGGTGACAAGTGCCCCGCTGACTTCCGCCTGTTCAAGATCATGTCAACGACGCTGCGGATCGACCAGTCCATCCTGACGGGAGAATCGGTCTCCGTCATCAAGCACACGGACGCCGTCCCCGATCCCCGAGCCGTGAACCAGGACAAGAAGAACATCTGCTTCTCCGGCACGAACGTGGCTTCCGGCAAGGCACGAGGCATCGTGATCGGCACCGGACTCGACACAGCTATCGGCAAGATCCGAACGGAGATGACAGAGACGGAGGAGATGAAGACACCGTTGCAGCAGAAGCTGGACGAGTTCGGTGAGCAACTGTCCAAAGTCATCTCCATCATCTGTGTCGCTGTCTGGGCGATTAACATTGGTCACTTCAATGATCCGGCTCACGGCGGATCCTGGCTCAAGGGTGCCATCTACTACTTCAAGATTGCGGTCGCGCTGGCCGTCGCCGCCATCCCCGAAGGCCTGCCCGCCGTCATCACGACCTGCCTGGCCCTGGGAACCAGACGCATGGCCAAGAAGAATGCCATCGTCCGATCCCTGCCGTCCGTCGAAACGCTGGGATGCACGTCCGTCATCTGCTCCGACAAAACAGGCACCCTGACCACCAATCAGATGTCCGTCTGCCGGTTCTTCATCATCAAGGACGTGGAGAAGAACGAGTTCACCGAGTTCGAGGTCACGGGCTCGACGTACGAGCCGATCGGCGAGTGTTTCCTGAACGGAGCCAAGTGCAAGCCGGGCGAGTACGATGCAATCTACGAACTGGCCACCATCTGCATCATGTGCAACGACTCGAGCATCGACTTCAACGAGTACAAGCAGGCCTTTGAAAAAGTGGGAGAAGCGACGGAAACGGCGCTCGTCGTCCTGGCCGAGAAGCTGAACCCGTGGGGCTGGAGCAAGCAGGGACTGGGACGCCGGGATCAGGCGACCGTTGTCTCCAACACGATCCAGTCCATGTGGAAGAAGGAGTTCACGCTGGAATTCTCTCGGGACCGAAAGTCCATGTCCTCCTACTGCATCCCCAAGAAGGTCGACAAGTTGGGCGGATCTCCCAAGATGTTCGTGAAGGGTGCTCCGGAAGGAGTCCTGGACCGATGTTCTCACGTTCGAGTCGGTGACCGAAAGCTGCCCATGACGGCGGAGATCAAGCAAAAGATCCTGGACACCTGCTTCGCCTACGGTACCGGACGTGACACCCTGCGCTGCCTGGCCTTGGCCACCATTGACACACCCCAGAAACCGGAAGACATGGCGCTCGAGGACTCGACCAAGTTCCACCTGTACGAGACCAACATGACGTTCGTCGGAGTCGGTGGCATGCTGGATCCGCCCCGGAAGGAGGTCATGCCTGCCATTGCTCAGTGCAAACTGGCCGGCATCCGGGTCATCATGATCACGGGAGACAACAAGAACACGGCTGAAGCCATCTGCCGCCGGATCGGAATCTTCTCCGAGGACGAGTCCACGGAGGGCAAAGCGTACACCGGACGTGAATTCGATGACCTGCCGCTGCACGCTCAAAAGCAGGCTGTCCGCAATGCTCGCTGCTTTGCTCGAGTCGAGCCCTCGCACAAGTCCAAGATCGTGGAGTTCCTGCAGGCGGACGGCGAGATCTCGGCCATGACGGGTGACGGTGTCAACGATGCTCCCGCTCTCAAGAAGGCGGAGATCGGAATCGCCATGGGATCGGGAACGGCGGTCGCCAAGTCGGCGGCAGAGATGGTCCTGGCTGACGACAACTTCTCCTCCATCGTCTCGGCCGTGGAAGAGGGACGTGCCATCTACAACAACATGAAACAGTTCATCCGCTACCTCATCTCGTCCAACGTGGGAGAAGTCGTGTCCATCTTCCTGACGGCTGCACTCGGCCTGCCCGAAGCCTTGATCCCGGTCCAGCTGCTGTGGGTCAACCTGGTGACAGACGGTCTGCCTGCCACTGCTCTCGGCTTCAACCCCCCTGACCTGGACATCATGGACCGACCGCCGCGTCGAGCTTCGGAACCACTGATCACAGGATGGCTCTTCTTCCGGTACATGGCTGTCGGATCGTATGTCGGATTCGCGACGGTCGGCGGTGCTGCCTGGTGGTTCATGGCGGCGGAGGATGGACCGGGACTCTCGTTCTACCAGTTGTCCCATCATCTGCAGTGCTCTCCCGAAGACGAGAACTTTGAAGGCATTGACTGCAAAATCTTCCACGACCCGCACCCCATGACCATGGCCCTCTCTGTCCTCGTCACCATCGAGATGCTGAACGCCCTCAACAGGTCGGTTCACTTTTGCCAGCTTTACTCTAGTGATGTTTGTGTGAATGGAGTCTAATCTCACATTGATCGAAACAATAGCCTTTCGGAGAACCAGTCGCTGATCGCGATGCCGCCATGGACCAACATCTGGCTCCTCATGGCCATGGGTCTCTCCTTTGGTCTGCACTTTGTCCTCCTCTACGTCGAGGGCCTTGCTGTGAGTCTTTTGATTTCTGCTCCTGCCTGTCCCCTCCTTAACCGATTGTTCTGTTGATTCGAACCACAGACGGTGTTTTCAGTGTGTCCGCTGACGGTGGACGAGTGGTGGGTCGTGATGAAGATCTCGCTGCCGGTCCTGCTGCTGGACGAGGCGCTCAAACTCATCGCCCGCAAATACATCGACGGTAAAGACGGCTTTCTCGAGCTGGTGTACCTGACGGCGGCATGGGCTGCCTACTTCGCCCTCATCGCCAAAACCTAAACACGCTGACCATTCCTCCCCCCTCCTCCCCCTATGCCTTGTGTTTTTGATACCATCCTCGCCCACACACATACACAAATGACATACTGACACTCGCCTCCTCGTTGTGATGATGCATCACCGTTTGTCACACACGAACACAAACACATGTGCATCCGCTTATCTCCTCCTCCTGCTCTACATGTGCTTTGCTGCCCATGTGTGGTCATCGGGAGTGTAACACACACACTCACACATACGATCGTAACTCTGGTAGTCATAACTGTCTCTCACAACACACATGCACATTGACCTGACACTTAGCCGGAAAGTGGTCTCAAACCGATTGTAGCCCATCCGTGCTCATTTGTGTCAGATGTCTTGAACTTTTAGGTAGAAACAAATGAACCCACATTACAACACTCGAAAACATGCTCGTTCCTTACATGCGATGTTCGCTGATGTTTGCTGCTCCATGTTCGCTTGCGCGCTCACACAGACACAGACATCTCATCGTCTCCATTTTGCTACCAGTGATCGTCCAACAACTCACATGTCATGTCAATCCCTCTTTTGCTGCTCGATCTTTGCTTAACATGTATTGTGCGTGATCCCGGGTCACGCAAACACACAAACACACATCACACAACACAACACAGACGCCACACGCTGCTGTGGCCAGTCGGTCGCGGTGTACAGAATGGTGGAGTCTTTAGTCAGATTTGTGTAACCATGATATTAGGTCCTGAATGTCTCCCATGCTGTTGACATTGAGTCATTGATCCAGTCACTTGTCACACACACATCTCTCTCACACTCTGCATCCTCCTCTCACACGCAAACCACGAACTTGAATGTGCATCATCCAATCGCATCATCTCATCTCTCTCACACACAAACAAACGCCTACTTTTGCAAAACGACTGGGGAACCACTTGTGACTGATTCCATGCAATTCCTATTTCTTTCTCCAATCTATTTCTTTCCTACTCTTTGCACTCTCTGCACTCTCTCCGGGACCTGTAACACGTGACACTTGCGCACACAAACACACTCGTACCGATGCACACACGCGCTTGCACGAGCAGTTGATCCGCGAATCAGCGAAACTCTGAAGAACAAGAAGTAAGACGCTGTCATCAAATCAAACCAAAACACATGAAGAAGGGTGTGTTAGTATGAACGTGTGTGTAAGTCTATTGGATGCGACAAACAAACGAAAAACAACCACAACAACAGCAACATAAAACCATAAGCGTAAATGACGTGCGGAGGAAGCCAACTGCCTTGTTCGAGGCGATTGTCCTGATCGGAGTCCCGATGGGAGGAGCAATGGGACGCAATAGAGAAGCGGAAATTGTTGGAGACAATTGGCTGTCGGACGGACGATTGCATGCACGCCTTCCCCCCAAATTCAAAGGAAAAGTGAATAAAACAGAAGAAAGAGTAGACCTTCATCCATTCGATCACCAGCCACTTGACTTCTTCTTTTTGTTGTTGTTTTTTAATTTCAGAGAGATTGGCCAAGGGTCAGCAAACAGGCAACGTCAATCGCAGGCCAGCACTGTCATGAAGATGAGGTCATGACCTGCTTCATGCTTTTCTTGACCTGTTAGGATAGTCCCGATCATGATGCAAGAGCTTTTCTTCCGGCTCACGCGACTGGCGACCCTTGGTTGATCCAATTTCCCATGTTTCGTTCGATCCGTCAGTTAAGCAGGACGCGAGTGTCCACAGTCTCTCATGAAGTCAGCTGCAACTTCACCGACTCCTCCCACTGTCAGGGCACACTGTCCTGATCTGCAATTCCGGTCGCAGTTCATGTCGTGTTCCGATCGGCTGACCTCCTTGCTCTAGGTTCGGGCGTGAGAATCATGGGGAAGGGATATCCCTTTCCTCTCTCGAGAGCCGATCGATCTCTTGGATAAAAATACATGATCCCATTTTCTTGCAGGGAGGGTTCATCAATTCATCACTGGAAGGTTCTTCTTTCTCCCCTTGCATTATGGGTGTGTGGTGTGTGTGTGTGGCCATAAATTCATGTTCCTAGTTGCACACAAACACTGTCTGTTTCAAAGGCAAATCGTTTCATGGAAGAAATCGAGAGTAGGATAGAGATTGGATCAAGATTCTGATGCTGGTTCCCTATGAGAGGAGGTTTTGTTTTTTCAAAAACTGGAGATCCATGATAAATTTTCATTTAAGTTAAACCCATGTTATGTGAGACCCATATTTGAACAGCAGCATTGAATTACGAGGAAGGAGGACGGGTGAAGGAAAGGGGAGCAGGGCATCGAGTGTGGGGCGCATCGAAGTGTGTCCCTCTGATCTGGAAATATGGGCTGCTCACTCTTCACACTCTAATGAGGGCGACGGCTGATCTGCGTGACCAGATTCCTCTCTCCTCTTTTTTCGCCTGCTTGCCTTTCACTGCCTCGACTCAACCTCTGTTCGACTATTCAGCTATCACGACGCAAAGAATCATTAGTGAACCGGTGGTGAATTTTTCCTGGCTGCCCGTTTCAGCCGTCGCCCCTGCTCCTGATCAGATTGCTGCACTATCCCTGCCCTAGTCTCTTCTTTTTCCAGAACCTTGTTCCACGAATTCCCCTCGTGCTCCTGATCTCCTGCAGGATCGCGGGACCGAAAGAAGAAGAGAGAAAGGAAGAACTCGAAGGTCGTCCTGCTCTGAATACCGCCTTTTGTCGTGGAGCGACAGCCGCAGCAACAGCAGCAGCAGGAGACGGGGAGTGGTTCTCTCTCGTGGTTCTGCGTCATTGCAGTGGAAGCCCATTCTCGGGACGACGAAAGGATTGAAGGTAATGGAGGTTTCAGGGGAAAAGGAATGACGGGAAATAAAAGGCAATGATAGGATCGGAGAGACATTCTCCGGAAAAGGCAGAAAAACAATCTCGGCTCAAAGCATGCACATGTGTCTTCCGCCCGTCGGTATGTGTTAGCTGGTGTACCCTCCGAGCTCAGGATCACACAAACAGATGCGTCCGGACTGTCTCAGGGAAGGAATGTCTCGCTTGCAGCTGGAGGAAGATCCGGAACGTAAGGAAATGCGAGCAGGCAATAAAATGGGGAGCCGGAATTAGGCTGAGATTGAGGGGAAGTGGGAGTGGTGGTAAAACGGGTGATGGAAGGGAATGGAAGGGTGAAACTAATGTAGCAGAAGGCAATACGTGTGTGTGTCTGTCTGTCGGTCGATGTGTGTGTGCGTGTCTCACGCTCACTCTCCTGCATCTGGATGAGGTTCTCGGGTGAGCGCGTCACAGCGGGAGCTAATCAGCAGTAGCAGTAGTCGTGTTTTGGTTGGATCCTTTGGATCCGGGATTTTTTTCGCTGTCTCCATGTCAGCAGCTGATTTCATGCAGCAATGATGCCATAGGACTGGAGGGAAGAGAGGGTGCAGTAGATGAACCACAGGGTAACAAGGGTAGCAGCACAGCCATAGGAAGCAGCCGGCGGTCCGCCCAGTTCACCGCGTCCAAAAGCGGGCAGGGATCGTCTGGCCACCAGGATGCCGGTCGCGATCAACGCGACTCCGGTGAAGATGCCGACCGAGAAGCCCAGGCTGCCGGCCGGGACACGGAACTCTTCTCCCTGAATGTGCCAGTAGACGGAAGCGACGAGCCAGGGCAGGCCCAAGCCGAGGAAGACGTTGACCGAGTTGGATCCGGTCACGTTGCCGATCGCGTTGTCCGCCGTCGTCTCCATCCGGGCAGCGGTTCGGGAGGCAAACAAGTCAGGCAGGGAAGTGCCGAGGGCGACAAAGGTGATGGCGTTGACCTGCTTGTTCAAGCCGACCAGGCAGCCAAAGGTGGCCGCCACGTCGCCCACGATCGCCGTCAGCATGCCGATGCACGCCAGGGACACGAGGAAGGCACACCAGCCGCCCCACACGCCGATCGGTGGCACGATGGCAAACAGGATTTTCCAGAAGAAGGACATGGTGTGCAGGATGTAGTCACCGGCAGAGATGTTGTTCCCACCTCCACCGCCTTCGCCGCCCTCTTCGTCATCGTCGTCGCCGGTCTTGATCTTGACGGCGGACAGGAACTGCTCCTTCCACGCTTCTCCGTGCAACCTCATGTTGTCCCGATTGATCCTCAACTTGGTCACCAGCTTGCCCATGGCGTTGTTGTACTCGTCGTCGTTCGTGACCGTGACCATCGCCCTCTTCACCTTTCCGATCTTGGCTCCGTTGTCGGCTGACAACAGCACCACCTCAAAGTACTCGTCCCGCTCCTCGTCCAGGTCACTGATGATCGGGATCTCGATCATCGCCTCCGTCACTCCATGCATGAAGATCACAATGCCATCCCCGCCCCTGAAGTCGCGGCCGTTCTTGGCCGATCCGTCGACCGTCTTGTACCGCAGCATGATCTGCCCGTCCGCTCCACCCTCACGCATCAGCGGCAGCACTGCTTTCCCGTCCGCTTCTGTGACCGTGTACAAGCGCTGGGTGAACATGATCGTGCCCGGCTCGTCGTCGTCCAGGATCGTGACGGTCATGAGGCACATGCGGCCTTTGGCCACGTCTGATCTCTCGTCCGTT
>CATOPV010000029.1:0-15065 GCA_951802165.1 Adalia decempunctata
TTTTTGGTGGCTGTGATCGCCCTTCTGGGGATGCGCGGTCGAGCAAAGCGCAAGCAAAGGAAGCGACGATCACATCGAAGTCCGGGTCGCAGTGAGATGCTGAGCGGTGTTCGCAGCGAGCTCACCGTCCCGACTGTCAGCGACGTCCGTCCGTCTGCTGCTCGGCGCAAGTCAAGTCCGAAGAAGATTCCGGTCGTCAGGAAAAAGTCATCGCGATCAAAGTTGTCAACGGGAGTGACAGAGGGAACAATGGGTCCGACCAGTTCTTTCTTCAAGTAGAAACCCACAATAAGGTCTCACCTGGGATACGAGAGAGTTGATATTCACAATAAAAGCAATCGACTCACCATCCGGTTCTTCTCATGTCACAGGATGCAGGATAGATTTTGAAGAGAGCGTCAGTTGCATTCCTGTACCTGTTGCATG
Organism: Adalia decempunctata; assembly: GCA_951802165.1. Lineage (NCBI taxonomy): Eukaryota > Metazoa > Arthropoda > Insecta > Coleoptera > Coccinellidae > Adalia > Adalia decempunctata. The sequence goes on from CATOPV010000029.1 coordinate 427, forward strand.
CGAGGGAAAGATGATGACGGCCTGTAGTCGTCTCACCAGTGATGAGTCACCAAATGCTCTCATTGTGCTGCCACCATGATCGGCCTTTTATGACACTCTTCCCCTCTCTCCCTCATTCTCGACATCCTCTTCTCACTCGTCGTTGTCTTTCACTGCATCACTGCTTCTTTCCTGTCTCTCTCCTTTCGCTCGGTGATTGTAGTCTATCCAGTGTCTCGCACAGAAGGTATGGCCTGCGAGGGAAGAAGGAGGAGACGGCAGATGTGATGATGAGAGGAGATGAGGAAGACGGAGCGACAGCTGCTCGGGGAGGAGAGGCTGTGGACGATGGGTCGCCATCTGCTTATTCACCCTCACGCTCCACACAACCGTAGAAGAATGGACTGCCTTTCGAGCCAGAAGGCGGATGACCGACTCAAGCGACAATTGTCAGCAATGACTGATTGAGTTCGTTCTAGACCCGATCCGTCCAGGGAAAGCACCAGGTTGACCCGGGAACGCATTGGCTTCCCGGCGAACGCATCCGGAAACGGATGAGGAACACCATGTGCCCGGACCATATAAGGAGTGGAAGCATGGGCTGCGTTCCCCGTGCGCATGCGCGAGTGACGTCATCGGCCACCCCCTATAAAAAGAGCTCCTCCGCGCTCGAGCCGACAGTCACGTTTTAGCCGAGGCAGGATCCACGTCGGGTCTGTCTCTCGTTTCATAGAATAAAGTACTTGCCTCCCTGACTCGGAGCGCGTTCTTCGGACGAAGTAGAAGTAGTTCACTTGCGTGACTTCTTCGACCCTGACAAATGGTGGAGGTGCGGGGTATCTACTAAATTCTCCCGTGACAAATCCTGCCGCAGCCGCGTCTCATCGTTTGACTACGAGCCCCAACTGGTTGTTCCGACGAACACGTTCTCCGGACCTGCGTTCCTCGTCGAACTTTGAACAGTTCATTCGAAACTTCCGGTTCCGACTTCTTCGATCGACGACCAGTGTCGAAGAAAGCATCATGAACCCAGCAAACGCAGTCACCGACGACGCCACTGCGGCGAACGCAGCAACTGCGGAGAGAGCAGTCACCCGAACTTTGACTCGAGCGGAACCTGAACTGCAAGCCCGTGTTTCTCAGATCACAGCGAACGCGATCCTGGTGAACGCACCTGAACGCGTTGCCCGCGCTGCAATCGCGGCTGCCACAGGGCGCCAGTCACCTGCTGTCCCCGACCTCAACGTGTCCGAACTGACCATAACGTCCCGTGGCCCTGGGTCAGCCAACAGTGACAACTCACCCGGAGAGAGCGCCATCCCCGACGACGTGCATTCCGCGTTCGACTCTACCGGCACCGAAGACCTGCTGATGACCGTTGCCGAGCAAGCAGCTGCGGAAGTCAAAGAGATCGTCGACGAATACATCGACCAGCTCACGGCGAACGCAGACCAGTTCCTGAAAGATGTGACTTCTCCGACGAACTTGCAGGGAATCACGATCAAGTGCGGTCTGGAGACTGAAATCCGACGTGCGATCCGCGATGCCACAGCCAACCTCTACAACGACAAAGACAGCGCCGACGTCCGGCGGGGACAGTTTGGACGCGTTCGCTACAACGCGTTTCATTTTTACGACACTGTCGGTGCGTTCCTCGACATTCGACGTGTGTACGTCATGAACTTGGCGGAAAAAGTCGACGTCGAGCGGCGAAAGCGACTCACTCTGGCGAATGCAAAGGAAACTGTGACGGCGAAAGCAGTTTCTGCGGAACGCAAGGTGGCGACCCCGGTCCAGTCTCCTGCTTTCGCTGTCGGGGAACTCACGCGTCGATACGTCGAAGAACAGGCGGCGAATGTGCAGACTGGTCACGAGTCTGACGACGAACGCAGTGTTGTCACACTTGCGTCATCGAAACGACCGCTGAAGAAGTCATCGGCACGGCACTCGAAGAACCCAGCAGCATCTGAATCCCGAACCCCGTCGCCATTTAGGAAGTCAAAGACCACGAAAAAGCCTGCAGAACGCATGACGCCGAAGGAGGCAGTGGACGATGACAGCGACTGCAGTTCTGACGGAAGCACAGTGACGACTGCAAGCTTTCAGACAGCGCACACGTCGAGGACGGCGATTGCTTCGAAGAAGTCGTCAAGGAATTATGTGATGCGTTCCACGTCCGAGATGCTGAACTTGGTCGTCAGTACATTGAAACCGTTCGCCGGCGAAAGCGCCGATGACATCGACGCATGGGTCGTGCACTTCGGTCTGATGACCAAGACACAAGACGAGGAGACGAAGAAGGCGATGCTGAGGAAGGCACTGACTGGACGTGCAGGAGACTGGCACGACATGAAAGCCGGACAAGACGACAGGGAAGGCAAAGACCCGACGAACGCAGACTGGATTCGCCGGCTGAAAAAGAAGTTTGCCATCAAACCACATGTTCGCCGACTCATGTTTCAGACGTACGTCCAAAAGATCGACGAAAGCGCCGCTGACTACGTCACAAAGAAGTTGCAGCTGATCGATGGTGCGTTCGCAAGGCTGGACGACGAATCCAAGGTGATGGAGCTTTTCAGCGGTGTGCATTCTGCGTTCAAACAATACATGGACATGGAGCACCTGATCGACTTCGCCGCCAGTGACAAGATCGTCGCGTTCGAGGGCATGCTCCGGAAGGCGATCAAAGATTACCGTGCTTACGGCGATCGCGGACGACGCCCCGATGAACCAGTGTTCCTGACCCCGACGAACGCGTCTATGACCCAGGGAATGCAGAACATGTCCGTGTCGACGAACGCACCAGTGCAGAATCTGGCGAACGCAGCGATGCTTTCGTCGCCCTGGTATCATCCCGGCGTCAACAGGCTGGTTGCTACGAACGAGTGCCTGAACTGTCTGAGCACTGAACATGTCGTCGGCCAGTGTCCGCATCCCCATCGACCCGGCCTCGAACAACGAGCTCCCCGACCGCGAACGCAGCCGGCTGTGTGGTATCAACCGCCGGCGAAGTCAGCAGAGGACTGGGAACGCATCGCTGCTGATGCAATGAAACAGGCTGAGTTCGCTCGAGGAAGGCAGGAAGCGCTGCACACCGTGCCGAAGACTTCGAACGCGGGTAGCGGAACTGCTGGTGGAACGGCCGCATCGCGGCCGGGAAACCAGTAGATGCCGAAGAAGGCGGAAGGCGCAGACAGAAGTGGTGACATGAGCGCCTCATGCTGAGTTCAAGTGATTTCGTAGAAGTCACTTTGCCACTCCTGAAGTCCCCCAGTACCATCGGTGCGACATTAAAGATCAGACAAGACCCATTCAAAAGACAGAACCAACGACACAAAGGAATCATCAGTTGTTCCGACACCAACGGCGAAGGCAGAACTGACTGACCGATATTAATTCCTCGATCGTAGTCGGCGAACGCAATCAGCTTGCGAAAACGGACTCAGAGGAAGACGACGAAAACAGACCGATCGACACCAGCGACAACAGCAGAGAAGGCAGCGACGAAGAACGCGATGAATGTCGTGTTGAGTATAAAGCGCTGCCGATGTCGAACTTGGATACGAAGAACGCGACGGAGAACGCAGTTGCAGATTCTTTACGACGAATCCTCCGGACCGAAGAACTCGATGAATTTGGAGAGTGATAGAGCAGGTGTCTGCGTTAAAGACAATGGCCATGTCGTAGAACGCACTGCTGCCGGCGAAAGCTCACATCAACACATCCAAATGACACAGAACGCGAACAAGAAGACGGAACAGACGACGAACACAAAAGACGAAAAGAGTTTTGAAAAAAGGGACAGCAGAGGCCCTGGACACGTTGTCCACAGAACTTTGTCACCGACGTCTTCGCGAACTGAAAACAAGAACACGAAGAATGAGTCAGAAGTCCTGCGTTCCGCGGAAAATCCCAGAGAAGTCACGAACGCGATCGATTTCGACGAGACGCCTGATCAGCGTTCCGAAGAAAGCAGATATCACGCGTTCCCCGATCACCCACCGGCGGCAGGAGATGTCGTCTACGTGCGGTGCGTTCTCCGCCCGGAAAACCCGAATCTTCGGGAAAACAGGCGGAGAGCTGACACATGACTTCGATGACCGGGAAAAAGGAAACACGAACGTGCAAGGACTGGAAGAAGACGCATTCGCCGGAGAGGCGCCATACTCCGGAGAGAGCAGTCTGACTTCCTTGTGTCTGACGAACGCAGAAATCCCAACTTAGCCGAAGGCACCCTGTAGAACTAGAACGGTTGCAGGGGAAGGCATCACGCACAACCGCTGTGGTGATGGCGTCGCTGGAATCGAATAGGCAGGCATAGTAGACAGCGCATTCGACGGTGACGGACTCCGGTCGTCGGCGGGAAAATGCGTTCTCTGTGATATCGGCACAGGTCCTACCGATAAACAAAGACAATTGGTCGAACAAGGAAATGAATAGTCAGGCAAAAGTCACGGAATGCGACAAGACGATTGAACAGCGAGGAAAGCAGTAGAAGTGAGACTCGCAGAACGAATCGAACCTGACATTGACCCGACGAAAGCAGACCAAGCAACTCGTCCCTATGCGTGGAAAAGCACATCAATTGCCGTTTGAGTTTACGAACGAAATGATGTCAGCGAAAGCGTCGCCTAAGAACGCAGTGAGTTCGGACTCGAAGAACTCAGCGGAACCAAACCCGACGAACGCTCCAAGGTGCCGATGAGGAAAAAGTGGTAGACGAGGAACGCAGCAACTGGAGACAGCGATCCAGAGACAAACCGACAAGAAGAACGCTGCATACAGACAGAAGAAATTGGGAGCACGAAGAACGCAATCGACACAACACGCTGTTTTTTTTCCTTACACACACACGTCGGTCGGCGAACCCGAGAACGCATAAGACTCGGGACGAGTCTTACAAAAAGGCCAATTATGTCTCGTAGAACACGCCGGCTCGAACAAAGAAAGCAGACACTCGGAAATCAGAGCCGAAGAACATACACAACACACACGACGAACGCAAACAGTACGGCGAAGGCGCGAGACAGAAGACAGACACAGGAACACACGACGAACACACGAAGAAAGCAGCGGAACGCATCAGCAAAAACAAGGCTGTGAAGTGGTAAGAGCCGAGGAAGTCCCTAGTATCCAAAGCGCTGGGGGATGAAGAAAACTTGGTCGGCGGAGAACGCGACTTCGACGAAGCCACTGCTACGACAGCTGCGTTAGCTATGCGTTCCCTGAAGGGATTTCACTTTGACCTCATTTCATTGTTCCGATCCAAATTGACTTCCCCAACTGACTGCAGGCGAACGCACTTTCGACTTATTCTAAATTCTACGGCCTTTTTATTATTAGTTTCACATGCCTGGCATCACCGTCGACGAACGCACCGTCCTGAGGAACGCGGTCAACCTGCTTTCGTCACGAAGAACTCACCGCATTCACTGGTCAGACCCGGGACGGGTCTTACAAAAAGACCTATTATGTCAGCAATGACTGATTGAGTTCGTTCTAGACCCGATCCGTCCAGGGAAAGCACCAGGTTGACCCGGGAACGCATTGGCTTCCCGGCGAACGCATCCGGAAACGGATGAGGAACACCATGTGCCCGGACCATATAAGGAGTGGAAGCATGGGCTGCGTTCCCCGTGCGCATGCGCGAGTGACGTCATCGGCCACCCCCTATAAAAAGAGCTCCTCCGCGCTCGAGCCGACAGTCACGTTTTAGCCGAGGCAGGATCCACGTCGGGTCTGTCTCTCGTTTCATAGAATAAAGTACTTGCCTCCCTGACTCGGAGCGCGTTCTTCGGACGAAGTAGAAGTAGTTCACTTGCGTGACTTCTTCGACCCTGACACAATCATGCTTTATTCGGCATAGAAGTGTCACACAGGAGAAAGTTGAGGAACTGACATGTGTACCTACTGTGGGTCACGCGATCCTTGGGTGGCGTGAGGCGACTACTTGCCTACGTGGACCTGACCGATGTTTGAAGCTGAGATGCTGACGCCGGCACCCTTTGGCAATTTTCCTTCATCATCATCATCGTCGTCATCATCACCCGATACATCAGAAGTGCTACCATTGAATTCGGGATCCATGTCCAGCGAGCTGTCCTTGAAGATGACACGCAGGACATGAATCCGATTGGCAGGCCAGACAGCACATTCGGTGATCCGTCGTCCCGACTCATGGCTCATCATCTCCACCTCGATCTTGATGTGCTTCTCGTTCGGAAGCGTGACAAAGATGAGGTGGATGTGAACCAAGTTGTCGCGTGAACCACCGTTCAGCAGCTGGATCACACCTTCGGTCGTGAAATCAGTCTTGTCAGGCGTGAGGCGCAAGAACTGCAGCTGCTCCAGATTCGCAATCGACTGCAGACTCTTGTCCGTCATGAAGCCGTTAATGATCAGGATGTAGACGAGATCAGGATTCTGGGTCACGAGTGTGTGCACCGCATCGTCCAGCGGAACGTGACCCTCGCCACAGTACATGTCCAGGTAGAAGACCCTCAGCTTCGTGAATGCCGAGTACAACTGGAGCACCGTTTTGTCAGGATCCGGATCCACTAGTTCGTGCGATTTCAGGTACAGGTAGCGAAGGTTTTTTCATCTTGCAGAGAGTTCGGATCAGGTGTGGCACACAGCTTGCGATTGATTCGCTTTCAAACTGGACCCGCAGGTCAAACACGAGTTCTGGTTTGAGCCAATCGAGGACGATCGGTCGAGCGAACCTTAGGTTCACGTACTCGCCATCAGGCATGACAGCAGGAGCAGTGGATGCGTTAGACGGAGTAGGCAACTTGATCACTCCCTGGACGGCTTGTTCTCGGCTCCCGTCCTTGTGCTCATCTGCTGACGACGGATGGGTTCCGTGTTTGGTGACCTGATGGTCGACCGGCTTCTCCTTCTCATGATTGCCCATCCTGACCGACGGCGACTTTCCACTACGAGGCAGCGGCGTCTCCGGCTTGTGCGAGTCTGTGCAGTGGGGAAGCCGCTGCCAGTTGCGTGTTCTTGTGACACTGGCAAGCACGCGCTCTCACACGGCATTGTTGACTGCTGACAATCATGATCACCATGTCTTTTGGCGCTACTCCTCTCCCTTGCAAAGTCAACACTCTCACAGGGAGTGGTGAGTGAGTAAGAGTGGCCTGACTTGTGAGCCTCTTGTAACTGGAATTTGTATGATAGAAGTAGGTCCAGGGGACGGCACCAGCAGCCGGTGCGGCATGAGACTGCCACTCCCGCCTCCATCTTGCGACCGACGCGTGACAACGTCTCTCGTCGCCCGCTTTTCCCCAGACCTCCCTTCGATTATGGAACATGTTAGGGAAATGAAGCTGACGCCGAACATGATGCCGCAGCAGATAGGATGAAGATCTACTCTGTGAACGAGGGGATCTCATGAGCCGTCGTCAGCTGATGCGGTTGCATCGACGCCTTGACTGCGAACGTGAACGGCAGGTCGCTGTACGATGCCGCCTCCGTCGCCGTCTTTGTCACGACCGAGAAACAGGGACTGAAAATGCACTTGCTCTTGCATCCATCGACTGCACTGAACATCACATCTTCTCTGCCGTGAAAAACTTGCCGAACTCGAACACCTTCTCGCAGTCTTCTCGTCCTGGGACTTGGATGTTTTGGAACACTAAGGAATGTAATCGTTTGATATCGGGTCTCCAATCATTTTACTGTTGGTGCACCCGGTTGGGGAGCCTGTATCCCGTGTTTTGCGTGTTTAGGCTGCCTCTGCCTTGGTTCAGGCTATTCCAACCTTCCGCTGTGCCCTCAAATGGATAGGTTGGCCGTCTCCTAACGCTCAATAGTCCGATTTGTGAGTTCGCAGCCCTCTTCCGTCTCCATCTACTGGGTATGAGGGAGAGGACACTCATCCCGAACCAGAAGCCGAAACAGCTGCCCACAAAGATCATGTACTCCGTGAAGGACATGACGACCTTTGCGACGGAGATCTGGTCCGGGACCTCTGGAGCGAGAAGAGCGGTGATGAAGCTGTAGTTGCCGAAGCTGCTTGCTTCTGTCCTGGTGTTGGTGATGACTGCATGACAGGCAGTGAATGAACACCTCTCCTCACACGTCGTCTTCGTAGTCACCATGTACTCCAGTAGTTCAGGGTCTTCGGCGTCTTTGACTGAAAAGGGCTTCATGGCAAGGTTTGACGCTGATTCTGGGATCAGAGCGAAAGAAGGAATGCGATCAATGTGAGCAAAGCCGATCAGGAGGCAGCTCAGTAAGCAGGAGTGCAGTTCGGATGGGTCGCGCGGGACACATTGGGTGTCGTAAGGAGAAGGCAGGAGATTGATGATAGTGTGTGACGGCCAGATTCTGAGGTCGTTGAAGCCTCCTGCTCTTCCCGAGCGCCAGAAGAAGTGAGGAGCAGAGCTGACCAGTCGATCTTCGTACGGCAGGTCGGCGACCGAGCTCATCGCCGAAATCATGTTGACGTTTGCAAACGCGCGGCTGTAGGTCATGGCATAGACGCTGCGGGGAAACACGTTTGAAAGCACGATCGATTCCATGTTCTCGCTGATGTCTCCCTTCAAGAAGAACTTGTAGCACATGGACTGCATGGTGAAGAATCGACTGATCTCAAATTTCTTGTTGCAGTCCGGAGCAGAGAGTTGTCTAACCTGCCAGTCTCTGGGTCGATAGTAGCACAAGTCGAGGATCTCGTTCGGTTTCGGTGTGAACTCAAAGATCTGCTTGACCGTGAGCAGGGTTTCGACGTGGACTGCGTTCCTTGAAGAGTCGTTCAGACTCAAGCGCATGACGTCGATCCCAGTCTCCTTCTTGATCCGCTCGATATCCAGGATGTCGTTGTATCGAACACACACGGAGACGTTGTGTCGACGCAGGGCTTTGGGCATGACCATCGTCACCTTGACACTGGTCCGGTATGAGAAGTAGAGCTTGGATACATTGACAACTTGGACAACGAAACCAACGACAGCAACGGCTACAACAGCTTTCGGGAGGAAGGACTTGATGATCCTCATGAGACACATCATCTTCCCATAGGAGAGCCGTCAATGAGTTGTTTCCAGACGCAGCTTCTCTTTTTGTTAGATTTCTGCAAGGAGGCCTTGCAACAAATGCACGGTATACTGATAGGGACACAGGATCCTGATATTTCTCTGACAAAGAATAAAAGAAGTAGGCGAAGGAGTAGACGAAAGATATCACGACTGAAAGTGATGAATCTGTTGAGTTCAAAATAAAAATAAACAATCATGAGACAAGAAGAACTATTGATGCATAATCTTTTGTCTGAATTGATGAACACCTGGTTCGGGTCAAGGCCGGCACACGGTCCAGACTTGGAAATAATAATAATAATAATAGTATCCTTCACCTGCAGATTTGCACTGCTCATATGAGTCAAGCGAGTGAGAATACACAGTCAGAGTGTTAGATTAGAGTGATGAGTACAGGGCGAGAATCTGCTCACCTGCTGAACTAATTGGGATCCTTGTCTCAGTAGGACCTTCGGATGGGAAGCGAGGAGCTGGTCGTGCCTGTCTGGCCTCAGGTGCGGGTCTCCATGGGAACAAGGCCTGTAACCACATGGAAAGGCCACAACGGAATTCCCTCTTTTCTTTCCTTGAAATCGATCTCGATTGAAGACAAAACGAAAGGCTGAAAAACCAATCGGTCTCGCATCAGAGACTTTGATGACGGCATTGCAGCAACAGAGGATCGGATGGAGGAGTTGTTGTGTTCATCACACTATTTACACGCCTTTCGCGGTCCACCGTACATTTCAATCTCGTAATGTAGATCATTGCGTCACAAATTGAGTGGAGCTGGGGGAACAGGATTGCATTTTGTTTCGTCACAATGTTTCACTCTCCTTGCCTCCTTTGCCTCAGCTCGTTGTTTCCTCCTGCAACAATGGCCAGCCCTTCACTCCGTGCAGCTTACAAGACCGTCATCTGGATCAGCGTCCTGATCTTGTGTACGGCTGAGATCATCTCCTTCACGTCATCTTACATGTCGTATCCGACGACAACAAAGATGAGGATCAGGCACGAGAAAGTGTTCCAGGTGCCGACCGTCGTCGCCTGCTACGCCACCTCGTACACTGCATCAAACGTAAGTCTCTTCATGGAATCCATCGTCAAGCCTGCCATCAAAGTGTGGGAACTTCTCCGGTGCGACGGCTGTTCCAAGGAGTACTGGGAGTATCCTCTGTCCGCCACCTCTCCGGTGGCCAGCCGGATGAACATCACGAGCTTCGCGTACGGCACCATGAAGTGCAACGCCTTCAGCTGGCATCGGAAGACAAGGGATCGTCTGTTTGCTACGTCGACCATGGACTTCACGATCGCCCACGTCTGGCACCAGAAGTTCAAGGGATCAAGCGCCCTTTACTATTACATGACTCCAGGAGACAGTCAGGCGACGATCTTCAATCGGCGATTCATGATGATCAACAAGCCAAGTAGAGAGAAGAGTCCAGTGTTTTGCCTGCACTACCAGCGTCGTCGGACGCAACTGCTCCAACCACCTTACGACACCAAATGCCGGGATTACGGAAGATTGGGATTTGAGTCTAAATACCATTGCACTGACCACTGTATCAAAGCTAGATCCATCGCCGAGCAGGCACTTCTCCCACTCGATGTCCATGTCTACGAGGATGATAATGTGACTGGTGTCTCGTTCCTTTACAGAAACCTACTCCTGAATTCCACAATCAAGGAAAAGCAGGTTGAGATCAGGAGCAGCTGCCGTAGCAAGTGCTCCATGGTTGATTGTGACGAAGAAACGTATCAGCCGTTCAATACATGTTTCTTCACATTCTGGCACGCACGCCTCCAGCGCTTCTACCTCATGACTCCCAACTGGCCGGACATCCTTGTTCAAACCAACAATCGCTACCTCTTTCTTGACCTCATGATGATGATCTTCAATTCAATCAGCTTTTGGACAGCACTCTGCCCGGCTGATTTGGTGGCACATGTCAAGGCTTTGAATCGAGGGATGCGGAGGCTGCAAATCAAGCGGATGCTCAGACTGATGGCTCGAGCTGGAGTCAAACTGCTAATCATCTCAAGTTGCTGGACCATCTGTCTCCTCCAGATCAGCGAAGCAGCAGGAAACTACTTCAAGTACCAAACTGTGACCATGGTTTCCATCGCTTCCGAGGAAGTGCAAGATTTGCCGTCCATGACGCTCTGTCATAAGCGCGATGGTAACCGTCAGACGCCTGCAAACGACACGATCGCTGATGCCATCAGATTCAACATCAACTCCAACTTCACCTACGCTACCGATTTCAATGGACGGGTCGATCGCTTTGTTAAAGGAAATCGAGCCTGCAGCACTATCCACCCTCCCGTTGTATCAAGATACGTCACTAATCCGATTCACAAAGAGGTGTACGCGTTCCGTCTGATCAATGTGAGGAAACCGGACGAAGAACACATGATTGGTTTTCTGCATGACGGTTTCCATCGAGTGTACGGCAAGTACGATTCTTACTACGATGCCATCATCAAACCGGATACCGAAGAGGACGATCTCGTTCAGCAAGTTCCAGACCACAAATCTGGAGCCGCCGTATGAGACCAATTGTCGCGACTACGAGGACACCCGATTTGAATCACAAGGTCACTGCCTCGAATCCTGTGCCATAAACCACTCACTCACGAACACTGGCCTGTTTCCAGTGTATGCCAGCGCCGCCTTTGATGCATTGAATGTTCCTTACGAGCGCGTTCCGAACATCACGCACATTCAACAATTGATGGGTTCATGTAATCGACACTGTTCACAACAAGACTGTCGCCAGAATTCGTACTCCATCCAGTGGATGAATCGTTTTGATCCTATCACGTCAGCAGGTTACTATTGCAGGTACTCGATCCGCGCGTCTGACGCTCACCTCACAAAGATGGAAGCAATCGCTGAAAGCAGCTTGTGGTCATTCTTGACCAACATCCTGGGCTGCTTTGCCTTCTGGACTGGGATCAGTCACTTGAGCATTCTTGTGAGCGAGCGAACATTCCGACTGACGCATCGACTTGTTACAGCAGTGATGGCGTCACCGTGGTACTATAAGCGCTTCTACATACGATTCATTTACCTGCTCTCAGCGGCTGGCTTTGTGTTCCAAGTGACCAGCGTTTCTCGGTCATACTTCGCGTACAAGACCTCGAATCGGCTGATCTTCAGGGCACACAATTCTTCAGACACGATCCCGGTCCTCGACGTGTGCTACAAGTACAAGGAACAAGCAAATGTCCACAACCTCACGCTCGAGCAAATCTTCTCCGATATTTACAGCAGGAGAGGACGGTTCTGGTCAAACGGAACATTTACATCCCACAGAGGAGCGAGGTTTGATTTGAAGCAGTACTCTGTGTTTGGGTTGCTGTGTCATTCCATTTCGTTTGGAGCAGGCCGGTTTTCCGAGTTCAGCAACATAAGGTACGCCTTCTCAGAAGAATCATTCCCGTACTTAGCTGGCATGGAATTCTCGTCAGACATCCAAGACAAAGTCATGGAAAATAGCCTCAATCCGTTGTTCGTGACTCTGCATTCAGACAACGTCGCCGCCTACGACCCTGACAGCAATTTCGTTGCCTTCGAGTCCCAGTCAAGATCAGAACCGGGTTACGTGTGGTTCACGTTCCAGAAAGTGGAAACATTGCTGCTGCCGGAACCGTATGACACCAGGTGCATGTCTCAGCAGGACTTGCTCTCCAAGAACTTGTCATCATCTCGCGATTGCTTTGTCTCCTGCTATTCCACAGCTGCGATGCAAGTCACAACCGCTCATCCCTTTGACATGCCACAGTTCTTCGATCCCGGCAGGAAATCCTACAAAGCCACGTTTGTGGGATCAGTTGATCCAGTCTTGAAGAAGCTGAGAAAGAGGTGCTCGGCTGTTTGTCGCAAGGACTGCATATCTACATCTTTCTCGATCCAGATCCTGGATACCCGCTACCACAGTCAATGGAGTCTGACGTTCGGTCGTCCCCTCGGTTTGAGCACCGTCATCATGTTTGCGCCCACGACGGCGTTCATGGACTTTGCCTACGTCATCCTGAACGGTGCCAGCTTTTGGCTCTCTGTCTCTCCCCTCCTCGTGTTGTTCAGCAATCGTATCCTCGCACGACTGGGCACCTGACTACGACATCCAGGATGGACCGTGATGCAGTCTGAGGCGAGCTATGAAGATAAGTCCATCAATCCGTCATCAGAAACAAGTCTGTCCGGAGGCACCGATGAGCAGGACCGACAAACACGGATTAGACCTTGTTCCGCTGAACCCCTAGCGGCGGAGAACGTGAGAGAGCCTCTCTGCACAGACTCAACTTGATGTTGGATCCAGTGAGTAGAAGCCCACCCTTTTGTCCAACATTTTCCAGGAAATGTTGGACAAAAAGGGGGCAAAAAATTCTTGGAAAATCCCTAATTAGTGTCGGTTTTTCCCCGAATTCTGTCAACTTTAGCCAAAAGTCGACTTCACAGTATTTTTGTCCACTTCTTCCCACGCGGTCAACTTATTCCCCGAATTCTGTCAACTTTTAGCCAAAAGTCGACTTTTCACAGTATTTTTGTCCACTTTTTCCCACGCTGTCAACTTATTCCCCGAATCCTGTCAACTTTTAGCCGAAAGTCGACTTTCACAGTATTGTTGTCCACTTTTTCCCACGCGATCGACTTTTTCCCTGAATTTTGTCCACTTGTAACCTAATTGTCGACTATTTACAGGATTTTTATCCATTTTTACCTGTCTGTGACCTATTTTCTCGGAATTTTGTCCACCTTCTACTAATTTCTACATGTTTTCGCGCACCGCATGTCGCATTTCTGCTATAATTTAACACCAAGTATCCTTTTTGTGACGTTATATAGTCAATTTGTCATATTTAGTAACATTTTGATGTTACGCAACATTAATTAATGATTAAATGATAATCAATGATTCCCTGAACAAGGAATCAAAATCTAGGTTTGATAGTTTGAACGATATGATCGGTAAGAGAGCGTTTACTTACTTTGATGGTGAAAGCGTAAAGTTGATAACTTACTGTTGGATTGCAAGTGGCTGTTGGATGCGGCGGTGTGCACTCGACAACGGCTGGACGACGACTGAACGGTCGGAGCATCTGACAAAGCCTACTAGCATGCAGGAGCCGAACTGCGCATGCTCATGTCTCCTAGGGAGACTGCGCTTGTGGACTACAACCACGCCTGGAAGTACAAGAGACGCTGGTAAACGGGAAAAATCAAGTTTTTAATCTACGAAATCAAACGGCAGTACATGTACTAATTTGATAAGCGAGTCCACAAGCTGTGGATCTACAGCTGTCCAAATTATACCCTCAGTGATCCATTCGTCGACACAGCGACCACGAATCTTATGCGAAAAAGCACGGCAAAGCAGTTGTTGAGCCGCATTAATTAATGATTAAATGATAATCAATGATTCCCTGAACAAGGAATCAAAATCTAGGTTAAATAGTTTGAACGATATGATCGATAAGAGAGCGTTTACTTACTTTGATGGTGAAAGCGTAAAGTTGATAACTTACTGTTGGATTGCGAGTGGCTGTTGGACGCGGCGATGTGCACTCGACAACGGCTGGACGACGACTGAGTGGTCGGAGCATCTGACACAGCCCATTAGCTCAGGATAA
>CATOPV010000030.1:0-12431 GCA_951802165.1 Adalia decempunctata
TCCGAAAAAAAGTCCTGTCGCCTATTTTTTCCCGTCGCTTGCATGTGCTCACCACATGCAACAAGTCTGACTGCAACTGGTCTCTGATCCGAGCTGCTCTTCGAAGAACGAGCGAGAAAGTCGCCCTGAATATGGGTCGAGTCACTCGCTTCTCGTGTTCGAAGGCCATCTTCTCTTTCGTCAAAACAGAAATGACCAGACTCCTGAGCACTGCGATGTATGATCGCGCAGTTTGTTCACCTCTTTCACCATGTTTTGTGAGCTGTTGTCCAGGGGAATTCACCGAATCAAAGCTTGTTTGATGCAATGCCTAATCGATCGTTAGACTCGCTCGTAAGCTTGTTTTTCGGTGCTGCATGTTAGGTGCCACAGACACGGGACAGAGTGATGCAAGGATGAGAGCCGCGTAGCCGCGGGCCAGACGACATCAGAGTGCGACGGCGAAGGCGAGGAAGG
This sequence comes from Adalia decempunctata, assembly GCA_951802165.1. Lineage (NCBI taxonomy): Eukaryota > Metazoa > Arthropoda > Insecta > Coleoptera > Coccinellidae > Adalia > Adalia decempunctata. Next base: position 457 of record CATOPV010000030.1, read on the forward strand.
TGCGCTCGAGACTCTCGACGTCTGGGACCGACGATCGAGATCCTGATTGTCCATGGTGGAGAGAGAGAGAGAGAGAGAGGCGATCCTTGCCGTAACTGACCTTCAATCATTGATCACGCAGCCGACGAAGGGACACGTCTCGGTGTCGGTGTCGTTGCTTCTGAAAGAGAGATAGCAGGAGGTGCACGCTTTCACTCTCTCTTTCCTCACTTTCTCCTCCCATCGAGTGCCTGCCTCGCTCTCCTTCCACCCGCCGATGTCGCAGTCCACGACCAAGATCCTGCATCCCATCTTTACCAGTTACGTACTCAAGGTTAGCCTGACGACAGGTTTAATGAACCCACCTCTCTATCTTTTTCCTGCGGCGAGCGAGAGGCAGATTAGCACTTGTTTTTCTCCTCTTTAGCTCCCTCCAGTCCTCCTTTCTCCTTTCGAGGTTCGCATCAGCCTCTTCCTATCTTTAGCTCCGCTTCGAGTGTACAATTTGAAACTGGGAATCAGGTCACTTTCGATGATGACGATGAGGCTGCTGCTCACGAGGTCCGCTCTGCCAAAGGAAGGTACAATGAGAAGAAGAGGAACGGGACTAGGGAGTCAGATAAGATAGCTTGGAACGAGGCAACTCTTTCCGACAATCTCTTTCACATAGACGCAATGCTTGAGCCGATTTTGAACAAACAAGTGAAAGTGAAGTGCTGTTTACTAATGGAGCTGACAGAAGTTCTCTACTGCCCCACTGTACCCATGCACCGGCAGGAAAAACTGGTGACGTCTGTGATCAAACAATGAGAACAGATACACGTACACTCGTCATGATCAGCGTCACAAGACCTGCTGCTCCTCCTCACTCGACCCTGACTCACTGACATTCTTTCTTCTTTTCCCGCGGTCTGATTGTTGTACATGTGCGACCTATAGTCTTCGATGCGAACGGAAAACCAGGAGCTGGCATCATGGAATCTAGTCTCTCCTTCCTGGGATTCTACTCGGAATGCATCGGCGCCTCTGCACCCCTCGGACTGGACGACAGCGTGCCTACTAGTAATCTTGACGCTGCCAGGCCACTGTTCACCGGTCGCTACTGCTTGACCAAGTTCGAGCTACCAGACATGACGATGGAATCCTTGAGGCAGATGAGTGGCTTGTCCACAAAGTTATCGGCTATGAAGCCCAAAGTCGGGATCTGCATGCCGTCCACTTGCTCTGGAAAGGAAATCAAAGTCATCGCTAGTCAGGGTGAGACGATTCTTTTGATTCCGCGTGATTCCATCTTTCTCACCCTTCGATTGTTCGTATTTAGTTCTCTCCACATTCATCAATATCCAAAACCTGACACTGGAATGTAGTGAAGAAAAGGAAGACATCCAGTCCGACTTCGGTGCCCAATTTGTGCTGGGATTTTTTACTTTGGTAGTGACTCTTGTCACGATCGGGACGGCAGTCGACTATTTCAAGTTGCGAGGAGAACAGCCGCAAAAGATCGAATGGACCCGCAATCGGTCCACAACAGTGACATCTGTTACCAGCCTGACTTCGGTCAACTCGGAATTTCCGCGCTCTTTGTCACGGAAAAGGAGTCCAACGGGAAAGTATGTCATGGTGATGGACATCATGCTGACCTTTTCGCTGATCAAGAACGTGAAGAAGATCTTTTCGATCAGCAAGAAGGCGAATCTGAAGTACCACAAAGACGGGTCAACGGGTCACATCGAAGTTCTGCACGGGATTCGATCCATTATGATGGTTTGGATCATCGTGGGTCACTCGTTCTCGTTTGCGATGCAGTGGCTCTTCTTCAAGAATCCCAAAGCAATGGACTCAGCTCCCAAGGGCATCATCAGTCAGATCTTTGCCAATGGTACCTTTTCCGTGGACTCCTTCCTCTTTATCTCTGGTCTCCTGGTCTCGAACCTGAGCATGAAGCAGATGCGCAAGATGAAAGGTCGCCTGCCTCTGATCAAGTACTACCTGCACCGATACCTGCGCATGACGCCGCTCATGATGGCCATCATCGCCTTCACGGCTAACCTGCTCAAGTATACAAGTGAGGGACCCTCGTTCCACGTGTCCACCGTTATGTTCGATTCCTGGTGCAAACAGAACTGGTGGCTCAACGCTCTCTACCTGCACAACTTTGTGAACCGGCAGAACATGTGCCTCAGTCACTCCTGGTACTCGGCTGTTGACATGCAGCTCTACTTTGTCGCACCCATTATCCTGATCCCGTTGTACCGTCGGCCCCGAATCGGATTCACGATCATAGGTTTCATGATGGCAGTGGCTATCGTTTTCACAGGAGCGATCACGATGGCTCGCAACTACCCGGCTGTCCCGTACATGAACGACCTGATTGGCAGTGAGACCGTGAACGAGTATTACGGTAATGTCTATATCAAACCCTACGCACGAATGGGCCCCTACCTGGTTGGCATGATCGTCGGATACGTCCTCTACGTAAAGGAAGGGAAGATCAGATTGACAGATGTCCAGACGATCGTCGGCTGGATCTTTGCCATGACGGCCAACTTGGGAATCCTGTTTGCAATGCTGCCAGTCAATGCTGGTAGTCCCCTGCCCTCTTACCTGGCTGGCATCTACTCCTCTACTTCTCGCATCATCTGGGCTGCGAGCCTGGCCTGGGTTGTTGTGGCATGCAACGCGGGCAGAGGCGGTCTTTTAGGACGAGTTCTGTCCGCGCGGATGTGGCTTCCCTGGAGCCGATTGACGTACGCTGCATACCTGATCCATCCGGTCGTGATGGCTGTTTTCTACGGCTCGCGTCACTCGACGTTCGAGTTCTCGCACTTTTTAATGTTCTACATCGCCCTGGGAAACCTGGTCCTCACTTACTCCATCTCCCTGATCCTGTGTGCCGTGTTCGAGTCACCCATCATCTCGCTGGAAAAACTGCTGATGGAGGGCAAGACTCGATCCAGATCCGACGACGACAACAATAACAACAGTAATCACCTGACACCGTGTTGAGTACTGTTAAGCAGGAGTCATGCCCGTGAACATCCTCATCATCATGATCACCCCACGCGCACGCAGATCAGATCAGAGAGACTTCTATAATTTATTTATGATGATCGGCTCGACCAAAAGCTTTAATCACCCTCTCCCACAAGACGCACTTCACTTGTATTACCTTTTTTTCTTCTTTCGTCCTTGCCATCATCCTTTTCCAATCTATCCATCCTCAAGATCAGAGGTTTAATGAACTGCACAAACTCGGCCTTCAGATCCAAGTGTTCGGCAGCCGTACTTTCTTATCTATCCTTCGAGAGGCGGTTTCAAAGGAGAAAGTGAGTTCCTCCCCATTCGCAAAAAGGAAAACAAACAAAAACACGATATCAATCATCCCATCGGCCCACACATTGCATCACTACATTGCGCATTCCTCCCAATGCGAACCGAGTTCCTGAACCTTTCCTGTCATCATGATTCCGTCGCATTTGTACAGCTCTCGCGACCATGACTCTTGTTCCTACTCCGAGTCATAGGCTCTTCCTACTTCTTTTATACTTTTATCCAAACAAACTAAAAATGTGTCTGTGTAACTGGTTTTTGATCAAATCGAGACAATAAACGCTTTGTTAACTGTACCAGCAGTCGATCGCTACTTTCCTTTATTACTTGTTGGAGCAGTGACACATGATGAAACGAGGAGGAGGGCAAGATTAACGTTTCTTACAAGTTGAATGCAGAGACAGGATCATGTGGATTAAGGGATCGGACAGTGAGAGAGGGGAGGAGTTTGTCACCTGAAAAGAGGAGCAACTTGTCCTTCAGTCCGCGTCATGTAACGGCACAATGCTTCTCATCACGTGGCAAGAAGATGATGGGGTGAAAGCTGCTGCAGGCTAAAAGCATGTCGACGTGTTGTGTTTTGGTACGTGTGTGTGTGCTCATGTTCTGGACGTTGAGTGCATCATCATCATCAGTAGCAGCAGAAACAGGGTTCATGATCATGAGGAGGATCATCAGGAGGAGCAGCAGGTATCAAAACATGAGGCATCACACATCAGGTTTCATCATGAGCATCAGCATGAAGGTTCTTTGTCAAAGGTTTGCATGAGAGTGAATTCGGCTGTAAAGGAGAACAAGAATGCGGTTTCGCGTTCAGGATTTTGCACGTCAAGAGTCGCAGGCAGGTAGGGACATAGCGCGCAATCACGTGATCATCGTGCATCAACGTTTCAGGGGCGAACGTCAGACTGATCTCTCCTTTTTCCAGACACAACATACAATGGCACAAATCTCGTAACTGTCGCTTATCCTCAGCCAGTACTTACGATTAACACAACCAGTACAAAGACCCGGTTTTCACCTTTCTCTCGCAGCTGCATCAGCATTACGGCATTATCACAGATCATAGGGTAAAAGGTACAGAGGGCAGCAAAAGGGCATTCAGGGCGAACAAGACATGGTTCAAGAGTAACATGATCGCATCATGGATTTTGATATCTGAGGTAGCGTGACTTTCTCGCAATACTTTCATCATCGAATACAGAATTGGAGGGAATGGCAGGAGGCGGGCAGGGGATCGCGGCTCGAAAACCCATTTGTACTCACGTGTTCTTGTTACTTGTTCCCATATCCGGAATAGCCGCCATATCCGGGATAAGAGACCGGTTTGGAATCGGGTCCGTTACCATTATCGTGGTGACCACCGCCTCCGCCACCACCTGACTTTTGCTGTTTGGCCATAGCTTCGATCTGTTCCGCCTCTTTGTGCATGCCCATGTTACGATAGTATTCGATCCACTGCTGCGTGTAATCAGCACCACCGTCTCCTGAAGCTGCACCCTGACCCGCCGTCTGAACGTTCGAATGATTGGACTGGTCCTGTGCTGCCTGACCGGCCAGACCCGCGTAGTATTGTGAGTAGTATGCCCACTGCGGGTCTGCTTGTGGCTGTGACGCGGCCGCTGGAATACAAGACAAAAGATTAGAATTGTTCTCACACCGTAACAAGTCTGCGGCGTGAAAGCATAAGACAGACTTTGACTCTCGTCGATGTGAGTATTGATCTAGCAATGATATGACACACCAGCGGCCACATAGACGCCACCGATGCTCTAATTACTTGCGACCGCATCAACAAATCAAAGCGACCAGACTCACCGTTTGCAGCAGCGGCAGCGACAGCAGGTGGAATACCGTGTTCAGCCTGATAGTAGTTGGACCACGAGTAATCGCCGGACTGCGATCCAAAGCCACCAGCACTATTGTCCGGCGGCGGAGACGAGTTTCCTCCTCTCACTTTCTCATTTATCAGTTGTTTGGCCACTTGGATACGGTCCGGGGGACCCCGAATGATGAACACCTTCTCCTCACCGCCCATAGCTTTGGACATTTTGTCCAGTTCGATGTCACAGCCTGACTGCTGTTTGATCACTCGGATCGTCTCACCACCTCTGCCGATCACGGCTCCGCATCGATTTGACGGGACCGGCAGTCGCAGCTCCTCTCCACCCATGAATTTGCTGGCCCGGTGAGCGGCCGCGTTGTCAATGATCTCCTGAATCATTTCCTGTGCTCGTGCGACGCAGTCCGGCGGACCAGAGATGGAGCACACTTTGTTCCCGTTGTTGTCCGTTTTGCTCGTGTCGAACTGAATCCTCGTCCCTGACTCCTGCTGGATCCTTTTAATTGACTCGCCACCTTTTCCGATCACGAGGCCGATGTAATTGGGCGGGACAGCCACTTCGACCGCCGGTCCTCCGAATCCGAATCCTCTGCGATCACCGCCCCGGTCACCGCCACCCATTTGAGAGCCATACTCGTTACTTGCACCAATCCGCCGGCTGCGTTCCATGTCTTTTTCGGCCAGCATTTCCAGAACTAATTGCCGGCAGTTTTCCACACGATCCGGAGGTCCAGTGATGGACAACTTCTTTTCCGTTTCAGTGGCATCCGGAACGTTCTGATAAATGGTCATTTTGACGCCGGCTCTGTCCTGCAGACTGCGGATCGTTTCTCCGCCTTTGCCAATGATGAGGCCCACTTTGTTACCGGGTACCATCATGTCCAGTGTCTTCTCGTCACCCATACTCATGCGTCCGTCGCCCATTCCCATGCCCGGCATTCCCAGTGGCTGAGTATTGGCGCCGCTAATCGCGGGTCCGCCGTGTCCCCGTCCGTCGGACTGGTGCCTGAACTCTGAGATCTTTGCAATCAGATCAGGGGCCGGCCGTTTGATACCGCGGTCCTCGTCTGGAAAAGGGAATCACAGGTTAATTGTGGCTGAATCTACTATCAGAAAACGGCCATTTGGGTATCGGCTCGTTGTCAGCGAAAACTCAGCCGACGCTTTAGCACTAATGTCCACACTCTGCATCCCATTTGAGTTTGGGGCAGGAGAGCTCTAGCAATTCCGTGCAAACACATGAGACGTCAGACATAAGCGACAACTGACCCTCGTCGTGACCACGTTTCTGACCAGCGAGTGCTTCGCGTTGGATCCGCTCTGCGATCTGTGCGCCGCAAATGTGATCGAGCGAATCAGTCGGGAATGAGAATGGTTAAAAAGAGGATGCACGAGTACCCAGCTCAAGGGTCGGAAGGAGACTGACCTGCTTCGCACGCTCGATTGCGGCGTTGTATGAGGGAGCGGACATGATTCTGAAATGGAGGAGAAAGCAGAGAGAAAGGAGAGACAGGCGAGTGGAGACAGGAAGTGGCAGCCACTGCCGTCTGCTGGACTGCCTGACAGCTGATCAGCTCGGCAGCAAAAGCCAAAAGCAGGAAAAAGCAGGCAGTCATAGTGTGAGAGAGTGTGTGTCTGTCTCACGTTCAGCCGTCGATCGTCCGAATGATCTGCTCCATCGTCACTCGCGACTCCACCCTCACCTCAGCCACCCGAATCCTGCCCCACTCTGTCGGACAGCATGTCAGGTCCTGCGCCTTCACCATGACCTGAGATCAGAAGTGCTGTTGCTTCGGGCAGACCAGCAGAACGGGGAAACAGAGCAATCCAATGCTTGTGATTTAGCGTAAGTAGCGTACCAGTGTCCCGCTTTTCCCGCTGACTGCGCACCATCGCACTACGCCATCGTCTGACCTCATGTCGCTCCTCCTGATGCCACCTGACATCACAGGAGCCGGAATCATCGCTCATAACGGAGCGCAACCAGAGTCTTTGAGCCGGAAGGACGTGATGCAGCGTCAGTCGTCGTCGTCGTCGCAGTCGACGACAGCTGAGTCGCGACCCGGACTCATCCGCAGCAGTCGTGCGTTCGAATCCGCGAAACGGAATGCCAGTGGCATCCTGTTTGAACCCTGCCCCACTCCAGTCGGTGGTGGTTCAGGTGGCAGTGGATTCCGAACCGGCTGTGGCTCCGACTCACGGTCCGGACGAACGGGACGAACTGGTGTTTCCCCGTCCGGCCGATTTCGCCGATCTTTTGCTGCCTCTTCTGGTAGCAACAAGTTCGGTGCCAAAGAAAAGCACTACAACCACCACCAGCACAACAACAATAACAACCACTGGCAGCAGCGGTCAGAAGATCCACTGGACCCGGGATCCGGCCGGCGGGACAAAAGCTACCGGTACAATGGATCAGAGTACAACCAGAACGTGAATGGATCCACAGAACACCTCTTTTCGAACAAGAGTCTGATCGAGTCCGGGACTCCACTGAAGTCACTGCGAACCATTCTGAAGCAGTTCGACGTGATCGAAAAGCGCCAGTGGCCCAATTTCCTGCACGACCTGACCCTGTTGTTCCGGAAGCCGGCTTTTGTCAAAGTTGCCAGTGAGAAGACGCATCGCATCGTCGACGACTCGACCCGCATCTTCGTCCGCATCCTCACCACAAAACTCTTTCCTGACATCAGCGACGGCATGGTCCAGTGCCTGTCTGCCCTTTCACTCGCCCTCAAATTCGGGTGCAAGGAACTGTTCCACTGGATGTTCGCATTCTATGAAACAGCGTCCGATGAGACAAAACTGGTGCTCCTCAAGTCACTGGTCCGGATCATTCAGTCCAAAGGGAAAGGAGTGAGTGAGCACATCGCCTCACTCATGTCGAAGCTGAAAGTAGCACTGGAAGAAACGGAATCGCGCATCCTGCTGCTGGAACTGACGGAGATCTTTGTCGTGATCTCGCAGTCATTTCCTTCTGTGTTCCAGGCACACTTCTGTGACATCATCGACATCCTGATCGCCTGGCATCTGGACTCAGCACTGGATCCCACTCTGATACGCAAGTTGACGACGGCCTTTATCAGCTTCCAGAAGTTCTGGCTCAACGACCCCATCTCGTCCCAGACTCTGCTGCGCAACTTTATCGAAGACTTTGAACTGAACAACGACCACTTCCGCAGTATGCAGACAATTCAATCAGTCCGCTCAGACCCGGCACCAGTCCTGATGCGGATGGCGTCTCTGGTACAAGTCTATGTCACGGTCTTTCGATCACTGGGATCAGACGTCACGATGACCACGGACCTGATTTCCTGGGACTTTATCATGCACTCTCTGCTGACGGTCTTGTCGACGGTCACCTTCATCCTGAAGAACCACCGAATGCACGAGCATCTGGCCATCGCGTGCAACGAGTGCACCGTGTTCACCATGGAACAAGTGGAGTTGTTCGGGGACGAAGGTATGGACTTCCTGATGGACTCGAAGGCGAACATGCTGCAGTATTTGGACTGCCTGATCCCACATCTGGGGAACGGATCTGTCCAGTTTATCGTCACAACACTCCGACTGCAGGTTGTACTGGTCAAGTCGTTGTCAGCCAGTCTGCCGGTCGAGTTCGTGACCAAACTCATGACCAACACTCAGAGCTTGCGGCTGATGCCGTCAGAGGAGATCCACTGTGCACTCTATGACCTGCATCACGCCATGCTCTCCGTCAAAACACTACCTCTGCTGGAAGAAGCGTACCGCGGACTTCTGACTGACCTGCAGGCCGCCATGTCCGTCCTGACCGGCAATCAGGTGCAACTTTGCGACCAGCCTGTGACTGGCGATCCGAAGGATAGTATGTCCAGTCAGACAGCAATGATCATCGCCAAGTCTACTCTGATCTCTCTGACCGAACTGGGAAATGCACGCGGATCACTGATCGGGATGTGGGCTCTGAAACCCACGTTTTTCGACCTGATCCTCAACCACCTGAACCCTTCGTCCAGCTCTATCAGTCGCTTCCCAGATCTCCAGTTTATGATCCTGACAATGCTTCTGTCACACTCGCGAAAGCATCGTCACTTCATCACCAGCAGTTCGATCCTTAGGTCAGCACTGAAGTCAACTGGATCTTCTTTCACGTCCATGATCGAAGCTCCGACCTCTGGTCACCTGTCGCGGATCCTGCTGCTCCTGTCTGCAGTCCTGAAGCGGGAAAAGATCTCACACCAGAATCGCCTGCTTTGCCTCAAATGGACTGCGGAAATCATAAGTGAAGCCGGTCACTCCAATGTCCCACTCCTGATGGAGAAGCGAGAAATGGTCCAACTGCTGGAAGTGGTGTCCACACAATCCTACGCCAAGAATCCAGACATCGCGCTGACCTCATGTGCTGTCCTGCGTCTCCTGATGACTAGTGCCTCGCTCATGGATCTGCCGCCTGCTGTCAGGCAGACTTATTTCGACGCCTGTCTCTTTCAAGCGGTGAACTTTGACCAGAAGGTGAAAGCCGGCTTCGAGCAGGTTCTCCCATTTCTGGGGTACAAGAGCGAGTCACAGCAGGAGTCGAACCTGATCGTCTTTAACCGGGACGAGATGTTCTATCCGGAGGATGTATTCATGGCCAAGTTGTCGCTGATGAAACGAGAGCAGAACAACTCGTTCTCTGCCGTGTCTTTCCTGCAGATCATGACCTTCATTCTGAGTGGATCTGAGGACGAGTCGTTCGGTTGGCTGCAGCGGATCCTCCGGTCCTCTATTAACGACGCCGCGCCCCTCAAACAACCGACCCTCATGTTCAAGACACAGGGACGATTCCAGTCTCTTTTTGGGTCCGAGCAGAACATCGTTAAAGTCTTCGAGTCCAACGAGTCAGCGCTCATGTTCTGGGCTTCATGGGAAGTGGTCTCCTACTGCATCGCCAACAAGCTGAAGACTCCACTGGGAAAGGCACAGGATCTGCTGACCAAAATCGGAGTCACGCTGCAGGAACTGTCCAAACCGGACTCGAACACAAACCTCAAACTCGTGCACGTGAAGATGCTGCTACTGCTGACCGAGAACTTGGACAAGCAAATCCACAACGCGATCGACGGATCGGGATTCCGGATCGGCTCTGTGTCTAAAGTGGCAAAGACCTTCTTCTGCACCAACAGAGGCACGTGTTTCGACTGGTTGGCTCGTACGCGTCTCTCTGTCATGCAAGTCGCCGCCAAAGCCTGTGAGCCTGAACTCGTGTGGCGAAACGGAATCCAGCTGATCCGTGAACTCATGAGCCGGAACGCACACGCAGAGATCGAATCCTGTCTGATCCTTGTGGTCGAGGCTCTAGTCCAGCTGAAAGACCGGGACTCGATCGTTGGTCTGATGGTGTGGGCCAAAGAAAAGCTGGGACTGGTGTGCTCGTGGATGAAGCCGGCGGTCAAAGAAGCGGCTGGTCGTATCGAAGCTGCTTCTGCTGGATACGAGGCACTGCTCAGAGACAAGAACATTTCCAACTCGTCCGTCAAGCCTAAGGTCGTGGACTTTGCTGCCAAAAGAATCATCGAAAGCTACCTGAGTGTCGGTAGTTACGAAGAGGCATCTGCCTGGTCCCAAAGAACCAGCTCCAACGAACTTGCAGCCAAACTGCAGAATGTCACACTGGCTGAGAATCCAGACTGGAGTGATCTTACCGAAGTTCAGGCGCACGACATGACCGCTGTCTATCGCTCCTCACTCAAAGGACTAATGATAGCCGTGAAAAGTCACGCCGATGACGCAGAGTACAAGTCGATGGACGCGCTCAGACTGGCAGCCAATATTAAGGACTGCATCAAAATGACATTAGCCTGTGGTTCTGACTTCCAGCTAAACCGATGGCTCATTTTGAACCGAGTGGCAGAACAGGTTCTCGAATCAGAGACAAAGACGGAGAGTCTGGACCTGGTTTCAAGTCTCAGCCCGGAACTGGATTGTTCAGAGTTGATGCAAGTGCTCCAATTTTGCAGACAAGGCAGTGAATTCAATCTGTCGTCTCACGTTCCTCACGTTCTGCTGGCTGTGGAAGCAGCTCGCAAACAGGAGAACCTGAATCGTGCGTCGAAGCTGTTGTTCGACTTGTGTGGCGCTGATAGCTCAGTGTCTCTGCCCTGCACACGTGACCCATCGCCTCTCGTATCCCTGCTCCAAAAACTATCCTCTCCTGAAACGACGTCGTTCTCTGAATTGGAAGGGACTGCTGATTGTTCGCGAAGGCTGTGAACTGGTCAGCTCATTTGGTCATCCGAAAGCCGCTGCTGACATCCTGCTGAACCGATTGAAAGGACTGGATGACGAAGACGCAGCAGAAGAATTGAAAGCTACTCAGTCCAAATGTCTGGTCAGCATTGCCAAGCATCTGGAAGTGGATCCTAAGTTCATGGACAAGACAGATGAGAAGCAAAGTCTGAAATCCCTGCTCACTGGGTCTAGCATCCAGTCCGGTGACAAACTGATCCTGGGACAGCTGCTTCAACGTGCGTGTCAGCTGGATCCGCAGTCATCTGAATCCAAGCTCCTGTTCGCGACCTGGGCATTCAATGCCGCCAAACAATTGGATCTGGAGGATCAGACGGATGGCAGTCCCCTGTCCCAATGATGACTCCATCAGCACGGAGTGCTATCGTCTGGCTGCACACAATTTCTTTTCCTACCTGCAGCAAAAAGGAAACGCAAGTGATGACACCACAGTCTCCGTCAGTCTCAAAGTCTTGCGCATCATGAGCAAACACTCGGCCGAGAATCAGGACTTGCTGAGTGACGGTCTGCGTCAGACACCGACTGCACCATGGCGCACCATTACGATCCAGCTCTT